>RJWM01008668.1:0-71847 GCA_004363535.1 Dasyprocta punctata
GGAAAATAAATACAGCTGTAGTTGCTCTAAATCAGTGCTTTTCAACCAATAAACGATGCTGTCCCTCAGAGGACACTTGGCAATGTTGTCACAACCTGAGAGCACTACTGCCATCAGACACATAGAGGCTGCAGATGCTGCTAACCAACCAGACTCTGATGCACAGGACAACCCTGCCACTGCTTACCTAAGAATCACCTATCCAGACTGTCAACCATGCTGACGGTGAGAAACCCTGCTTCAGGTATCTCACTGTTTATCAAGACAGTCAAATGCATGCTTAGGTTTTCCAGCAAATTTCTACCACGATTTCTGAATTTTATTTTCATTCTGGTAATTTTTAAAAATTAGCCTAAGTACAAACTGGAACATTTCTACCAAGAGATTTCAGTGCCCAAACTTGTGCTTGTACTTTTGCTGGCACAACTGATGTCACTTAAAACTTATAATGTGTAGTTAAGTTTGGTTCCCTTGTGAAAACTGGTTAGGAACTGTGCAATAAGATACTGTCAGCATTAATAAAACATACATTTCAACTGTACAACAATTATGTGATTCTTTAAAGTGTACTTCAGATATTACTTTTCAGCTCATGCCTCTATAAAAAATGAATTAGATCTAATTAATGTAGCATTCTTTATGTGAGAATTAAGTCAAAAAAAGTTAAAATACAAAAGTAAACCGTAAGAGCTGAACTTCAGATTCTATCTTTTCACATTTAAATCTTATGCTAATGGTTTAGTTTAAGCAAAAGGGCACCATACAGTTCTCTTTAATGCTTTTTTTGTTTTTGTTTTTGTTTTTTTTTTTGTTTTGCGGCACCGGGGATTGAGCTCACAACCTTGCGTCTGTCAGACAGGCACTTAAGTCACTGAGCAAACTCCCGGCCCTTCTTTAATGCTACATATTCTAAATTGTAGGGGGGTGTGGGTGTGTACAACCCAAGGCTTTCAGATAGCTACATCCCCAGCCCTTTTCATTTATTTATTTTTATTTTGAGACAGTGTCTCAATTGCTAAGTTGCCCAGGCTGGGCTCAAATTTGTGATCCTCCTGCCTCAGCCTTACAGAGTGCTGATTATATGCCTGTGCCATCATGCCTGGATCATAAAAAGAATTTTTATTTTTTCTGTACTAAGGATTATACTCAGGGCCTTGTATATGCTAGGTAAGTACTCTACCACTCTGCTAGATTTCCAGCCACTAAATTGTGTTTTAAGTTTTGTTTGTATTTATTTATTGATTGATTTGATACCAGGGATTGAACTTACAACCTTGTGCCTGAGTCACTGAGCTAAATCCCCAGCCTAGTTTTGTTTGTATTTAATTCATAAACGTACACTGGTTTTGTTGATACAGGAGCTCTAAGTGTAAGGAATTCACACCTCATTTTCTGTTTGTTTATATTGAAGTGCTACTAGAATGCTGTAAATTAGTACTTGGGGTCCATCTTACATTTTCTTACTTTAAATGAATCTGTGTTTATAGACTTTATAGAATTTCCTGAACAGCTTAAACAGCCACAATATGATAAAAAATAAAGTGAATGTCTACTAATGTATTACAGCAAAAGATACATGGTCATTAATCCCCATCAAAATTCTTTCCCTCACTTTGAACACTTATCCCATTGTTCTTGCCGCTCTCTGAAGCAGTTCTGGAGTCCTCTTTCATGTCTTTAGGTGTGGTATGCCTCAATATTCTGAATGGATTTCAAAACACTTACCCTATACGGTCATTTCACCTTGGGGAAACGGAATTTGCACAGTGCCAGATCCTGACGATAAGATGGGTTGGGACACAGTATAATGTTTTCATTTGACAAAAATTGCTAAAAATGTTGTGAAACAATTCAGGACACTGATGCAGCCATGAAAGGACACTCATGAAAGATAACCTTCCAAACTGCTTCAGAGAGCAGCAAGATTGATGGGATAATTGTGTTTGAAGTGATGGGAGTACTTTGGGGGAAGATAGTGGCAATACGTTCTCTACTTTAATAAATTTCATTTTTAAACATTCATATTTTCTGATCGCATCTTACACAAGGAAATCACATTTCAAGATTACCAGAAAAAAACTTCTAATTTTTTTTTTCAGTACAGGGAATTGAGTTCACGACCTCATGCTTACCAGGCAGACGTTGTGCTGCTGAGCTATATCCCTGGCAAAGCCTCTAAATTGATTAAATACAGACTACATGATTTTATATATAAGGGACTTCCACAAACGTCTCTAATACCTATACAACTGAAAGCCACAATGGACAAACGTATAAAATATTACACATCACCCAAATTGATTCAAGAATAGAAAACAAACCATTAGTTACAAATCATCCTACAAAAAAGAATGGACCAAATACATTCTTTCATCCTTGTATCAGTGCTTTTCAGACATTCATGTGCATTTATATTGCCTGGGAATTTGTTCACACACAGATTCTAATTTAGCCGGGCCTAGAGACTGAGCATCTCTAACAAGCCTCTGGAGTCATGCTGATGGGCTGGTCTGTAACCACACTCCGAATCAGGAATTTATTTTATACACACATTATGTAACATATACACATATGAACCATGACCTTTCATATTTACTATAAACTTTCCCCGAAAAGCATAAAATATTAAAACACTCCTGTACCTCACTGACTTACAAACTGTAAAACCATATATACTAGGGTCTTGTTCTCAAAATTTAACAAGAGTATATACAGATTATAGTAACAATCTCTTTAACCAAAAAAAAAAAGAAGAAACAACTGAAACTAGTGAACACGTAATGTCAGTGGAGACAGCAGTACACTTGTCTACTAAAAGAAGTTTGATAAAATATTGCCCAGGTCAAAGAATATAATAGATAAATTAAAAATGCCAAATGATAAGACTGAATTTTTCTGATTAGAGAGACAAATAATGGAACAAAAGAAAAAAGATAATGGAACAAAAGAAATCAGTTTATTCATTCTAACTAATGATTAAGTGGGAAATAAATTTAAACACTTGTTTCACATCTATGAAATGGCTAAAGAGGATTATATACAGAATGCATGTGTAATTCATTTTCTTTTATTCCTGTTAATTGCCAGTTTAAAATATTAAAACAAGAAGTCATCTTTTGGTACTAATTTTGTAACTTTATAACTTGGAATCTTCTCTTCAGATAGATACTTGTTAGAACACAGAGTAAATGGCATGAGAGACACACACTTTCTAACTGAGAACCTGTCACTCTTACCTCTCGACAATGGCTGTAAATATAGTCTTCTACATCCACACTGACTGCACTTGTGCATTCATCCAAAATGGCAAACTGGGGTTTATGATAAAATAATCTTGCCATCTGAAACATAAAAAGAAAGACTTTATGTAAATACAAACACATCTAAAATAAATACGATGAACTGACCATATTCAAATACATATTTTGCAGTCCTATAAAGCTAAAATACAAAAATTATAATGAAAAAATCTCCCCAGAAATAGAAATAATACAAACACATCTGTTTTTATTATCATCCAAAACAAAGGGGAAAATACCACATACAGAATATATGGCTCAGATTAAAACAAAACTGATGTGACATGAAATTGAGTTTTAAAATAGTGTTAAACTTCACTAAACAAACAAGATTAGAGGGTATATATTTTAATCAAATCTTAGAATTCAGATGATAGCTACAGTGGAAAAGGTCTTTATTTCTAAACATTTTGTTGCCTAAGTAATGATACCACTTATTTGCGTCAATAATTTTTTAGTGCAATTACATCTCTTGTTAATACTGGGCTTATTCATTTTGTAAAGGCTTTGTCAATTTTATAAAAACATCAGGATTTTTAGAGCTTACTTTTCTTTGATTATCAGGAATGTTGAACATTTTCACATACTTACTTTTCATATGTATTTTATTTTCTGGAAACCATATACACTGATTCTTCATATTACAATTTGTCATCTTCCCTCAACAATCTCCAAATTGCAAAACCAATAGGCGTGTTCCCATCCTAACGTAAATTTTCTTCTTTGCAACATTCTACTCAGAAAACCACTCCTTCCTTCTTCAGAAGGTAACAGTAAAACTGCAGAGACTTTGTACTTCAAAGACTGCTTTTTCTGTTTCTTTTCCAGCTCTTTCTCTTCTACTTGACCATTAAATGTGGGAGTTCCTCAGAGATACTTGCTAGCTCCCCTTTTCTTCTTCCTGTACTTTATGACTGATGAATGATCTCATCCAATCTTATGATTTCAAATATTATTTATATTCTAAAAGTTCCTTGTATCTCTTACCCATACTTTTCTCATTTTCCAGATTGATACATATAATATATAATATATATAACATATAAATAATATAATATATAAATTTCCATTTGATTTTTCTACTTGGATATCTCACAGAACTCAGGCTTTAAAACTTTAAATTTCAGAGGCACTTTTTAGATTTTCTCTCTAAAATTCATTCCTCCCCTAATCATCAACATTTCAGAAAATGGCACCATCAAAGCATTAATCACTCAACCAAGGAAGTCCTCCTTGATCCTTTCCTTCTCCTCCTTTTAATGCTTTCGCCTACTTTTAGTCCACTCAATCAAGCAAAGGTTTAAAGTCCACCCACTTTTCCTCATGTCCACAACCATGACCTTAGCCCAGAACACACTCATCTCCTGCCTGGATGACTACAACTTATAGTCTCCTACATAATCTTTGCTCCTCCAATCTATTCACCATGGAAGCAGAGAGAATTTGCCAAAAATGTAAATCAGAGAACTTCACCCTGGCTTAAAATTCTTTAAGAACTACTATACATGTCATTCTTCTCACATGTTCCAATGTCTGACTTTGCTCCTTACATATTTCCAATTTCTGCTTAATGTCATCTTCTCAGACAAGCTTAGCCTGATCCATGCATTCCAATCTGCATGCCTCCCTTATGTAACTGTGGTACTGCATATATGGTGAATTGTACGTTGACACATTGCTACTCACAGAGCTATAAGGTTCACCCAAGTAGAGACCATTATTTCATCACTAGTACATACTCAACACTTACATATCAGAAAGACTCAAATATTTGATAAATGAGTGATTAAACAGCTATCTTGGGGTTCAAATGTGTTTGTCTGAGGTAAGGGAGAGGAAGCAGCAAGTATATACTATCAAATGCAACTCTGCAGAAAACAATAGGTACAGGCCACAGGAGATGTTGATTAAACAAGAGTTTGCTTTTTATATCAAGCCACTTGAAAACGTCTTTGTGAAAGAGGATTAGAAAAATTAAATTCAGATGGAGGCTAAAAGAGGGTACAATCAACTGAAGGGAAGGGGTGTGACAAAGTCAGAGGAGAAAGAATCCACGAAAACCAATAGAGAAACCCTTCCCAAGAAGGATGACATGTCCTCCATGGCCAGTAGAAGCAGAGTGGGAAGGACAGACCAATGCAAAGTCAATTAGAGGAACTGTTAGACCCCTTTTCTGTGCTCCCATTGTACTCTTTGCATAACTTTATCACCACACTTATGTGGAAATGCTCTCAGCATGTCTCTCTATTTTACTATGTTGTCAACTATTTGTGCAGTTATTACAAGAAAGCTATACAATGAGTAAAATATATGAACACTGGAATCATAATGCTGCCTACACTTGATAAGCTGATATCCTTGGCAGGCTACTTAACTGTTCAATTTCCTCTGTAAAACGAGCATTCACAATTCTTATCTCACAGGACTACAGCAAGGATTAAATGAGAAAACCTGTGGAATATGCTGGCAAACTGCCTACTATCTATTTCACATTCAAAACGAGCTGTCATATAACTGAAATAATAGCTTCTCCTTTTTCTTTTAATAAAGTGAGTTATTCTGCTCAAAGTGGTGGAGTAAGCAGTGAGGTAGAAGTTGGTAGTTTTAAACGAGACAAAAGTAAAGATAAGTAGGATGATTTAAGTTAACCAAGCCAAGCCTTGAGCTGAGTTTGGACACCGTGAGTGTATGGGGGCATTCTCTTTAGCTGGGCTCAGGAGCCTCAAAAGAAAAATGCCAAGGTAAACAAATACTCTTTGGTTAGGGTTTATGTAACATGAAGAAATAAAGGTAGGACAGGAAAAGGAACAGGATTCATCTGTCACCCCTGCAGAACATCTCAAGTGTCTCCTATATGACAGGCCAGGATTGTGCCTCTTTCCTGGACAGCAAAGGAGGCAGTTAGAAGGGAATGAGAAAAAGGAAATACTCTAGAAACATCAAGTGAGGATAAAGAAGGGGAACAGTTATCAAATGAAGGCAAAACAAAAATAATTATTAAAAAAATTTCAAAGAACTAAAATTTTAAAAACAGTAGTATCTCCAGTGTGAGGTCTATAGTCCCTTATAATTTTGTAAAAATGCCAACTTTTCTATCACAGATCCTTGTCCATGATTCAAAATAAGAAAATCCACTACTAAATAGGAAGAGCAAGAATAAAGGAGAGGAAAAGATGACTTTTGGTATGATGTGCAAGATATCTCAAGTTACAGCTGAAGCAACTCTGGCTGGCCCAAAGAGGTTTGGCCCAAATAGATGCAACACGGATAAGGAAAATTTCACTTGAGACATCAAGGGATAATGAGAGAGAGAACAGCTTACACCATCCACTGATACACTGAAGGTTACATAATGTACTCATTAAGAGCAGAGATCTCATGTCAGATTCAACTGCACTTAAAACTCACTTCTGCCTTTCAGTTGTGTGACATTAGGAAACTGCTTAAGCTCTTTAAGACTTTACCCCTATCTGTACTGTACCTCCCAAGATCTTGCTCTCATCATTATCCCAGTGCACTTTCTCTGTAGCTACTTGTAGTTTTTTGTTTTTTGTTTTTTTTTGTCTATATACTTCTGTTAGTTGAGACTATCTGAACTCCTAATTAGATTGTTAAGGGCAGGACTGAGCACAGAGCCTTGCACAAGGCTGATTCTCAGCTAATACTGTGGAAAGTATGCCATTTAATGAAGTTATTTTTCACTGTTGAAATTAATAATAATTAATAATCTTATTTCTCTACATTTCTGCTGACACTGTTCACTGGACCTCTCTATATTCAATGGTTACTCATTCCCTTTCATGTTCCCAATTCAAATCCTGACTCTTCTTACCTAAAAGTTCCTCTGGTTGACTTGTTTTAAATCAACTTCACTCTTACAGATTATTTTAGGTGGTTAGACCTTTCAATTCTGTTCTTCCTAAATATTGTCTTCTTTTCCCCCAACTTTTACTTTGACAATCTTCAACCCCACAAAAATACCCTGAAATAACAGTAAAATGAACACATACACTCTTTACTTAACTTCCCCAATACTACCTTCAGTTATTTCAGTAAGAACAGCCTGAAACAGTCAAAAGGTGTTCGCAGAAAAAAGAAACTGAACAACATCTTATTTCTCAGGGGCTAATGCACAAAGTTTCCTTCAACCTTAACAAAAATGAATTGAAAGTATGTAACTTGATCTGAAGGTTTTCCTTCCACAGGTATGGTGGCATTTGGAACAAATTTTTTAGATTCCAATTTACATGTAAGTTAAGCATTTCTAAGGGCTTTTATTATCATTCAAACTAATCTATACTGTAACATAAAAGATAAACCTCTGTGTTTTGATTAGTCAAAATGCTGGACGCTAAGCAGTTGCATTTTTGAGAATCCTTTAGAATTTACTTACTGCCACTCTTTGCTTTTCTCCTCCACTGAGTACATCCATCCAGTCCTGAACACTGTCCCAGCCTCCTTCGCGTTCAAGGATATGGCCCAGCTGCACGTTATCCAAGTACTCTTTTAGTACCTTTCAGGAAATGAAGACAAAAATCAAGCTTATTATAAACCAGTATTCCCTATCTTGCTTTATTTTCTAAACTAAAATTTCTATAATTCCACTGTCAATGCCATTTAAAGATGCACTCTTCAGAAAACAATGTGGCATAAAAGTAGCCCTGAACTTTCCAGTTCTAGTCTATACTTATCCTGGCAAAACATGTTTAGTAGTTTAAAGAGAATAATGCTATTGTGCATAATCAAAAGATGAGAACAACAGGAAAACAAAACAATAGTATAAAGAGAGTTAAAAACTCAATGAGTATTTAAGTCAAATGGTTATAATCTTATCTCAACTTGGAAAGTAATAATTAATGGTTTGGGAAGGTTTTACAGGTTAGGACAAACTAGCTGACATTTAAAATACTTAACTGAGCCGGGCGTGGTGGCGCACGCCTTTAATCCCAGCACTCGGGAGGCTGAGGTAGGCGGAGCGTTGTGAGTTCGAGGCCAGCTTGGGCTACAGCGCGAGTGCAAGGCCGGCCTGAGCTACATAGTGCGACCCTGCCTCAAAAAACCAGGGCTGGGAGTTTGGCTCAGTGCCTTAAACGCCTGCCCTGGCAGGCGCGAGGTTGTGAGTTCAATCCCCGGTGCCGCAAAAAAATAAAAAATAAAAAAAAAATAAAATACTTAACTGATTCAGATAAAGAATCTGAAATGGCACATTTTTAGTAGGTCTAGGATATAAACATTCCCTTACTAGGTCAGATATTCCCTTCTTTTTTTGATCTTCTTTTCCATCTGGATATATAACTTGGTCTCGAAGTGTTCCAAGGGTCATATAAGGTCTCTGATAGTAACACAGCAAAAGTCATTAGAAGTTTAAAAAAAAAAATAATGTTTGATCAGACAGTACAAAACATTCAAATAAGGTCTTACCTGAGGAACATAAAATAACTTTCCTCTCTCAGGTTTAGTTAGACATCCCCCAAAAAGAGGCCATAACTAAAAAGGAGAGGAGAGAAGAATTGTGAAATTCACAATGTAGTAGATAGCAATGCAAAGTAAGACTGCAAAATTTTGAAACCATTTTATACATACTTCACCAAGAACACGGAAAAGTGAACTCTTCCCACAGCCATTCGGACCACAAATTAGAACATTGGCTCCAGACCGAACCTGAAAGAAAATTAATCTATGAATTCATTAAATCAAGAGAATATACATGTGATGAACATTTCTTAAACCCAAATAGCCCCTTCCTAGTAACAAGTTTTCTATTTTGTCTGTAAATACGACAGTAGGTAGAGCAGTGAAAGAAACTACGAGGGACCTTTATGTGTATTTTCAATTTTTAGTTAATTTTTTTCATTTAAAAATCAGTATTGAGTGATACAATTCAACTTAATTTGAAGCAGAACACAAAGAGGTAAAGCTTTAAAGTCTTTAAGAATTCTTAAAAGTAGTAAATACGCATGGAACTACAGTCTTCTGTTAAAGGCCTGAAATATATATGGATTATTCTACAACTTGCCTTTGTTACTTAACAATATATCACAGATATTCCTCTAGATCAGTACATTTAGATTATGAATGAACTGTAACTTTTATTAGTGAATGTTAATTATACAAAATAATGGGTTTATTGTGGCATTTTCATACCTGCACATAGTGTAGTTTGATTGAATCTACACCCTTTAACATTGCCTTCCCCTCCTCTCTGTGAGACCCTTCTTATTCTTCAATGAAATTGCTACCATAATTTTTAAACTATCCCTTTTTGGTTAAAAATTTAAGTCATCTGCATTTTGTTTTGCTCTTCTGTATAAAACTACAGGGAACCTGTATCAGCAAGCAAACTTATACAATAGTGAAAAATGATTTCTACGGTGTCTAAATTAGAAAAGCTGGACCAAAGTATATGTGCCACTAAGTTGTCTGAAAAAAACAAAGTTAATGAGAAAATGTAAGGAGTGGTTACCTTCTAGGCTTACGATCTTTTAAGTGTCAAATTACCTCAGGAAAAAAATAAAAAAATCTAGGTTATAATACTAGCTTACAACATCAAACAACAATACAGTAATAGAAAAGAAGATATCAGAAAACAATGTGTTGCCCTAGCTATGCTGCTTGTTTTTGACAAAGTTTTTAACTATATGGATGAGCCTTAGATTTCTATTATTTCAATGAATATTTATAGAATGCTGTGTCAGGACCTGTTGCAGGCAACAGGGGTACATTTATGAATAAAACAGGCCAAAACAAAACAAAAAACCCTTGCCTTTAGATATTACATTCTAGTGGCAAGAGGAATGAAACAAAGAATATGTATAATAAGTACGTAAATTAGATTATGTTAGAAAATGAGTACTATGAAGAAAAAAACAGCAGGTCAGGCAAGTTAAATTTTTAAGGTGGTCAGAGTAGACCTCATTGAAGATGACAACTGGCCAACATTTTGAAAGAAATGAAGTATGGATTTATCCAGAGGTAAACTGTTCCAGCCCCATCTTTACCCACAAAAATCTGGTGGAACGACAGTGACGCAGGAATGTACCTTGTACTTTTCAAAAACAAGAAGGAAGAATACCAGTAGGAACTAGACGAAGAGTTAAAAGACAGGATAGCAACAGGCAAAACCTACAAGGTATTGAAAAACTACTGAAATGACTTTAATTTTTACTGTGATGAAGCAGCAAGTCATCAGTATTACTTACAATAGCCAATAAATAAGTGGAACCAACCCTAGCAGATGAGTGAATAAACAAAATGTATTACATATGTACTGCTATAGTTTTGATCCTGAGGGTCCCCCAGAGGTCCATGTGTAAGAAGCGTGGTTCCTTGGGTGGCACTATAAGGAGGTGGTAAAAACTTAAAAGGTGAGGCCTACTGCAAGGTCTTTAGATCACTACAAGCAGGTCCTCAATAGTGGGACCTCAGCCCTTTGTTTCCCAACATTAGATTACAGAGCCACTCCCACCATGCACAAGACTAGAACCACCAAAACTATAAGCCAAGATAAATCTTCTCTCTTTGTACATTGATTATGTCAGGTACTTGTATAATAACAAAAAGCTGACTAGCACACATTCAGTCTTAAAAAGGAATGAAATTTCTAGCGCATGATACAACATGAATAAATCTTGAAAATATTATGCCAAGTGAAATAAGCCACATGCAAAAGGACAAATATTGTATGATTTCATTGTATGAGGTACCTAGAATAATCAAATTCACAGACACAGAAACTAGAATATGTTACTAGGGGCAGAAGAGAGAAGGATAGGAGTGTTATTGTTTAATGAGTAGAGCTTTTGCTTGAGATGTTGAAAATGTTCCTGAAATTGACAGTGATGACGCTTGCATAATGATGTAAATATATAAATGCCACTGACTTAAATAATTTTATGCTACATTTTACCCTGATTTTTTTTAAATTAAAAAAAAATGAGCCTCCAAAGAAAGGCTGAGACGCTCCAGCCTACTACATAGTTGATCCTGATCTTTAATAGCACAATTAACTTGCGTATATAGAAAGAGCTTTTCGTTTTCTTTCGTTTTGCAGTACCGGGGCTCAAACTCACAACCTTGTGCCTGCACGGCAGGTACTTAAGCCACTCAGCCAAACTTCCGGCCCTACTTTTTTTGAAACAGGGTCGCACTATGTAGTTCAGGCCAGCCTTGCTCTCGTTGTAGCACAAGCTGGTCTCAAACTCACAACACTCCTCCTACCTGAGCCTCCCGAGTGCTGGGTTTAAAGGCATGCACCACCACACCCATCTTAGAAAGAGCTATTCTAAATGATTTTTTTCAGATGAATGAATTATCTTTCTTCTGATGAACAAACATCTTTAAGCACTTCTTCATAAACAGGTAAACACTTCTTTATCCCGAGAAACTGGATATACTGAACATACTTGATAATGAAAAGTTACATTAAAATAATTACATTCTACTATAACAGTGATACCCCAGAAGCTCCTGAGACTCAGAAAACTGTTAAATGATTCCCCACTGTGCTTTACTTAAACACTTATTGTGTATGTGCTTGCTAGCCATATATTTGCCTCCAATTATTCACTGTGATTTATATCAGCATCAATAATCCTGCCTCTAACAAGACCTCTTCATGTAAATTGTTGGAAGATATTAGGAAACCCTCAAAACGCAATAATGTGTATAAATAACTAAATGTACTGAAATCCTTTTTTAATTTTTTGGTGCTGAGGACCAAATACAGGGCCTCCCACTTGCTAGACAACTGTTCTACCACCGAGCTAAATCCCAAGTTCCAGCTGAAATCCTTAGGCACTCTCTTAACCTCAAATATATTAAATTCCATCATTAACGTTACTCCAAGGCTTTTGGCAGCACTGGACAAAATGTTCCAATTATGACATGAGTCACGGAAGTACAATGATAATATTCCCATATTAAGCATTTATAAACACATTTTTAGGGACTTGAACTAGCATTAAAACTTAAGGATAACTTTTACTGAAAATTTAGACCCTAATGACACATTATTGGGGCTCTTAAAACGTTTTACTGGTCAACGAATCCTTTGAATAACCAAATTTTTACCAATAAAAATCTTCTCCCAAATGACAGTCCTTAGAAAATTCTATTTCCTATGAATTTGCCATAATAAATCATCAAAAATTCTATATGTAAATGTGATTTATGTAAAATGAAGATTATACAAAAGTGCCTTTTTCTTAATGACTTCCTGGGTTCTTTAAACACTACTATAAATATTCCTTAATGAAATTATAAAAACTCGAGTAAGTTATCAATCCCCATTCTATGACTTACAAGTTGTTATTTGTAAAGACCTCACAGAAGAATATCTAGGTAGATAAATACGCCTGTGAAGGGAGTTCATAAAAGAAAAAGATATGAAATATCTTATCCTGAAGAAGTTGTTGTTGTTGATGTTGCTGTTATTTTGCTGTGCTTTGGATCCAACCCAAGGTCTCACACATGCTGGGGAAGTGCTCTATTACTAAGAGATATCCCCAGCACTCCAAAAAAGATTAGTTACATTATTTGGTTATAATGTAATCCAAAAAACAAGTGAATCATAAAGTAGTAACATTTATTTTTTGATGACCAAGACTATTTTATTATGACTCTCATTAGAAGAGAAAGCAACCGTACTTTCAAATGAGGCAGATGGACATAAAACTGGAGGTTACAAAGAACTGAAGGATGTTTGTCAAATAAAGAAAGGCAATGTTAAGAAAAATGGAAACACAAAACAAAGGAGAGCTACGGGTTACATAAAATAATGAGTCAGAAATAGAAAAGGACCAAAATACTGAGTCAGAAAAAGACAGAAAAGAACCAAAAGGTCAGAGTCAAGAGACACAGTCCTCAGTGAAAGAGAAAACCATACAAGAATCATAGGCTAGATAGCAGGTGGCAAGGGACATGGTTCTGAAACAAAAAACTTGAACAAGTAGGGGCATAACAGGGAACTCAACAAGACATTTCAAATGAAACCAAAATAATAGCAAAAAAGTAAGGACTTTTCAACAGTAAAATAGTGAGCTTATTTGGACTAGTCAGACTATATTACATCTAAACATAAAGAGCTTTAAAAGAAAGTGCTCTGGACAAAAAAGGATACAAGTGAATAGCCCCCAAACTGCCTTCCTCCACAGGAGGAAATTGCATACCTAATGAAAACCAGTGACACTAGTGAAGAGGGAGCTGTGTGGAAGAACTGGTTACTGCCATTAACAACTCTACAAAGGTTTTTATGCTTTCTTCTATGATTATTTTGGCAACTATAGTTACTATAACCTTGCTACTCTAATTTGTTGAATTTGGGCTACTCTGGTTGGTTCTTGTTATTTTTCTTTCAATTATGTTTTGATTTTTCTTATTCTTTTGTTTTGTTTTATTGGTACTGGATGATTATAATACTTCAAGTTTCAAGGTTTTCCTGTTTGACCTGTTCCTTTTCTTCCTTCCTATCCTTCAACTCTCACACTCCTTATTCTTAGTCCTTCTCTACCCCTCACTATTTTGTCTTCTTGGCTTCCCTCCCTCCCTCCACTTAATGGTATAAACATAACAGGAAATGGTATAAACACATTAGAGAACATGAATTAAAGTACACAAGGATAATGCTTGACAAAACTGGGTTTAGAGGAACCAAACAAAACTACCAACATATTAATAGGCAAGAGAAATCTCAGTCTCCTCCAATCTGTAAATACATTGCCACCAATCTGCATATATCCTCTTGACGACAAAAATATTATCCCGAACCTCTTCTATATTAGCCTTCTACCCCCGCTATGAAATAACTCCAACAGAGTTCAGATTCCTATTTGCTTTTTACCTACTGACATATCTCTTATCTCCCTCTCTTCCCTTTGACATATTCCCTACCTTTTACCCATCCTCTCTGTGTCCTCATACCTTAAACATCATAGTCTGTAAGGGATATTGACAAAAGGGTGAAATTATCATAACAAAATTTAACATGTATGACTGATTGTATGCCTGATTCTGTTAACACTGCTATAAGCAACAGAAATTCTCTCTGCAATATAGTGAGAGGGCCCAGCATAATTCAGCTGAAAAGCTTGTAGAGGTGAACGACATTCCCAGACAAATAAGGCCATGAACATCGGTGGGAAACAGGTTCTAACTAAAGAAATCTTCATATCAACACGAGAGATCTTCAGTCCAACACTCATATTTGACCTGCAACCCCCAACACCAGGAGGAAAGAAAGAATAAACATACACACACGCGCACGCACACACACACAAACACACACACTCACAGAGAGAGAAACGTGAAAAAACAAGGCAACAAAAGGCCCCCGGCATCTTCCAACTCTCCTAAAGCAGACTCACAGGGCACTGATGGAGAGGAAAGCAAATGCCAGGTAAGTATAACTGTATAAAGTGACTTAGGAAAAGGTAAAGAAACTTGGCAAGTTTAAAGAGCACATAACTCAAAAAACAATAGAACATACAAAATGACCAACGCAGATATGGGAGAAACAAATAAAAACTTGAAAGATGAACTAAACGGTTCGAAATATGAGTTACAGCTGGGGATACAGCTCAACAGCAAAGTGTCTGCCTAGCAAGCATTAGGTCGTGAGTTTGATTCCCAATGCTCCCCACCAAAAAAACAAAATCCCCACAAAATATGAGTTACAAATATACTAAAGATACACACTTCATGGAAAAGTGTCAGATAAAAATACCAGAAATAAAAAATTGTATATAATTTATAAATTGCAGAAATGACCGTGAAGACAGGGTTTCTGAACTTGAGGACAAAATGGAAAATCATGAATTACTTAAAAAGTTAAAAACAATGAAAGAACAAGGAAACATCATTGAACAGGTTTTAGACGATGTTAAGAAGACTAAGCTGCAGTTAACTGATATCAGACAGAAATTAGAAGAGAGCACACATGGAATAAAAAAAAAATCTGTTTACAGTGCTCACTTCAGCAGCACAGACACTAAAATTGAAACAATAAGATTAGCATGGCCCTGGCGCAAGGATGACACGTAAATTTGTGAAAAAAATCTGTTTACAGAAATCATTAAAATGTTTCCAAGTATGAAGAAAGATTTCAAGATATAGGTAAGCAAGGCTTATAGAACACCAACTATGATTAAAAAAAAAGCTCCCCACAACACAACCTACTCAATACCCCAAATGTTCAAAACCAAGACAGAATCTTAAAAGCTATCAGAGAAAAACAAAGAATTACTTATAAAGGTGAACCATTAGGATTACGGTAGACTTCTAAACACAAACTTCAAAGGCCAGGAGAGCTTAGAGTATTTCAAACCCTAAAAGCAAAAAACTTCTAAACCACACTTATCCTTCAAAACTGTCTTTCAAAATTGATGGAAAAACAAGGATATTCCATGACAAAGAATACCTTGTGAGATACAGGAACATCAAACCAGCACACACCCCCCCCCACAAAACAATGAACTAAAAAAAGAAGAAGAAGAATATCCTAGACAGTGGCAATGTAGCCAACAAAGTCAAAAAATTACATGGAAAAAAAAATTACATGGAGTGAATACATCAAGGCAAGTAGTTAAAAAAAATGTAAAAGTAACGGAAGCTATCAACAGAAAGAGACCACAATGACAGGAATAAATCAATACCTTTTAGTTATAATTCTCAATGTAAATGGCCTCAACTGCCTAATGAAAAGACACACATTGGCAGACTGAAACAAAAACCAAATTCTAACAGTCCATTCCATTTAAGAAACTCATCTAATCTAAAAAGAAATCCATAGACTAAAAATCAAAGGCTAGAAAACAACATTTGAGTCACCAGCACCCAGAAAGTGAGCAGTCTTATCCTCAGATAAAGTAAAATTAAAGCTAAAACTGATCAGAAGAGGCAAAGAAGATTAATGTTAGTTAAGGGAACTACGCAGTAGGAAGAGAAAATAATTGTAAATACGTATGCAACAAATATTGAAGCACCTAACTTTATAACACAAATACTGCTGGACATAAAACATCAATTAAACACCAATACAGTCATAGTGGGTGACCTTAATATCCCACTGTTACAGACAGATCAACTAAACAAAAAAATCAATAAGGAAATATCTATCAGAGCTGAACCACACCCTGAAACAAATCAACTTAATAGATATCTACAGTGTTCTATTCAGCAGCACATAGAACTTTCTCCAAAATAAGACTACATACTAGTCCACAGAGCGTGCCTAAAGAAATACAAAAGAATCAGAATCACCCCATATATATATCAGAAAAATATGTATTCAATCTAGAAATCAATCTCAAAAGAAACCACAGACGCTATCATTCTTCCAATGAATGTATTTGGCACCTTTGTCAAAGATAAGGTAGCTTAGTGTGTCTGCAGTTCTCTCTGTATCTTTTAATCTATTCCACTGATCTTTGGGTCTGTTTTTTTGCCAGTACCACAGTGTTTTTATCACAGTAACTTTATAGTATAATTTCAAGTCAGGGATTGTGATGCCCTGTCTTGTCTTTGTTGCTTTCCAACAGCACAGGATACCTCTTGATTTTCTAATATCTTCTTCAGTCTCCTTTTTCAGAGTATCTAGGAATCTGTCCATTTCTTCTGTATTTTCCATCTTGTTAGAATACAAGTTTTCAAAGCAGGTATAGATGATTTTCCAGATTTCTACAGGATCTGTTGTGATTTCACCCTTTTCATTCCTAATTGCATGGATTTGAATCCTTTCTTTCCTTTTTTTGATAAGGTTGGCTAAGAGTTTGTCAATTTTATGTAATCTTTCAAAGAACCAACTCTTTGATTCACTGACTCTTTGTATTATTTTTTTTAGTCTCCAGTGTGTTAATTTCTGCTCTGATCCTTGTAATTTCCTCCCTTGGATGAGCTTTTAGTTTAGCCTGCTCTTCTTTTTCTAGAAGTTTGAGGTTCAACATTAAGTTGTTTATATGTGCTTGCTCTGTTTTCCTAACATGGGTATTTACTGCTATAAATTTCCCTCTTAAGACTGCTTTCATTGTGTCCCACAAATTCTGGTATGTTGTACTGTCATTGTCATTCAACTGCAAAACTGTCTAATTTCTGAAGACAGAACTGACATACTGAGGACTTATGTATTATATATGATTGTTTTGCATTCTGTTGTATGGTCACAAATTCAGTTTATACAATTAGGGTTGCAATTCAGGGGTTGGCTCAGTTTATGATTTTGTTGGCTGTGTTTGTTGCTGTGGGTGCCACTGCAGCCAAAATTAACACGATTGTTCTAGACAGCTATTGGCCCTGATGGCCCAGGACTGAGATTGACTGGAGGTCATGGAGAGTGCTGAGGCACGGTGCCAAACAACCAGGGAGTGAGCTAGGTGAGCAATAGCTTCTCGTCTGTAACAAACTAAGGAGGTAGGAACTTCCAACAGACTCAGAGTCCAGGAATGAGCTACACCTGGAAGATACCTCAGAGATGTGATCATCACCTGGATGTCCTTAATACCACCAAAAAAGCAACCCACCATAGGCAACTAACAAGTATCACTCTAGGAATTAAACTATAAAGAAAAGAAATGAGAGGACATTTAAACAAGACACAATCTCAGACACCCAGTTCACCAAAGGCAAACCCAGGGGGCAATGACTGGAAAATGCAAAAGGCCCTACTAGGTCTCTCTGAAGTGGTAACAAAGCAATTGAATGAGGCTCTAGAAAAAAGGAAATCAGAAATAATCTCTCAAATAACCACAGAGATTACCAAAATACACACCATGCTTAGTGATGTTACAGCAGACACAGATAAAAATAAACGAGCTTAAGCAAATTATGGAAGCACATCATAGGAAACAAATGGATTCCCTAAAGCAGATTCAAGCAGATATCCAGGAGAATAAAAACTCCATTTGAAAGTATTAGAAGCAGATTAGGCCCATGTGAGGACAGGATCTCAGATACTGAAAATAGGCTTGCAGTTAGTGACCAGGAAAAGAAAGATTTCTCAAAACTAACAAGGGAATATGAGAAATCAATCCAGCAACTGCTTAATGAGACAAAGAAGAATAACTTAAGGTTAATTGCAGTCAATGAACAAGCAGGACATACCACAAAGGACATTAAAACATGTTCACAGACATCGTGACAGAAAGCTTTCCTGGTAGAGAAAAAGAATTTGACATACAAACAAGTGAGGCATACAGAACTCCAATTAGCATAATCAAAAAAAAATCTACTTCCAAGCATATCATAGTCAAGATTCCAGAAATTCAACACAAGAATAAAATCTTAAAAGCTGTTAGGGAAAAGAAACAAATCACTTATAAAGGAAAACCCATCAGAATTACAGCTGACTTCTCAGCACAAACTCTCAAGTCAAGGAGAGCTTGGAGTGAAATATTCCAAGTTCTAAAGGAAAACAACTTTCAACCCAGATTGATGTATCCCACAAAACTATCTTTCAAAATAGATGGGAAATAAGATACTTCCATGACAAAAAACATCTGAGAAAATTCACTCCAAAACCAGCACTCCAAAATGTTCTGATGGATATTTCAGAAAGAGATAATAAGGACTATAACTCCATGAACCCCAACAGAAGGAATCCACCAGGAAAGGCAAACAATTAGAGGGAAGGGAAAAAGAAGAAAAAGGGGCAACCAATAATAGGATAACAACATGACAAGGATGAATCAATACATATCAGTTTTAAATATTAATGTTAATGGTCTCAATTCACCAGTCAAAAGACACAGACTGGCAGAATGGATCAAGAAGCAAGATCCAACAATATGCTATATACAAGAAACACATTTAATTCAAAAGGAAACTCATAGACTGAAAATCAAAGGATGGAAAGCAATACTCCATGCAACAGGAATTCAGAAAAAACCAGGGGTTGCTATTCTATTTGCAGATAAAGTCAATTTCAAGCCAAGACTAATTAAGAGAGACAAAGAAGGTCACTATTTCTTGGTAAAGGGAACAATAGAAGAGAAAGAGGTAACAATCATAAATATATATGCAAACAATATTAGTGCATCCAGTTATAAAAAAACAATTATTAATGGACATGAAAAATCAAATAAGCCTGAATACAGTTATATTGGGAGACCTCAATATCCTGTTGTCACAGTAAGACAGATCAACTAGACAAAAAAAATCAATAATGAAATATTAAAACTAAATCAAATTTTTGAGCAAATGGACTTAGTAGATGTCTATAGAGTCTTCCACCCCACAACATTCTTCTCAGCTGCACATGGGCCATTCTTCAAAATAGACCATATACTGGCTCACAGAATATGCTTAAGTAAATGTAAAGGAATTGAAATTATCCCATGCATACTATCAGACCACAGTGCAATGAAATTGGAAATCCATGCCCAAGGAAACCACTGAAATTTCATCAACACATGGAAATTAAATAGCACCCTACTGAATAATCAATGGGTCACAGATGAAATTATATGAGCATTTTTAAAACTTACTTCAAAACTAAGATCTCGGATCAAGATATCTCCATTTGGTGTTGCTAAAGGAACATGATCAAACCTATTGAAGAAAATAATAAAGAGATAATTTTTAAAAATGTATAAGAAGTTCATACAGTTTAATAGCAAATTTACAAATAACACGCTGAAAAGTGGAAAAGGGCCATATTTGTACAAGTAGATACTTTGTAAAAGATACTCTGTAAAATAGATATGAGGGGCAAGTAAGAAGAAATTTCAGTGGCAGCAAGCATATGAAAAGGTGCTTAATATCGCTAATCACCAGGGAAATGCAAATCAAAATGGCAATGATTATCACCTTACACTAGCTGGGAGGATAAGATAATTATCAAAGAGATAAAAGGTAAATGTTGGCAACCTGTGGAGATAATGGAACCCTTAGAAACTGTCAATAATGTAAACTACTTAAATGTCCTGCAACTGATAAAAAGAATAAAAATAGTGTATGAATAAACATACACAGAATAGAGTACCATTCAGTCTTTAAAAAGATAACCTGCTATTTTTTAGATGAAAGGGGCTGAGGAATAGTATGCTAAGCAAAATAAGCAACACACAAAAGGAAAAGCATTGTATGATCTCACATGTATGTGGAATCTAAGAGTCAAATTCACAGAAGCAGACAGTAGGATGGTGGTTGCCAATGGCTAGGGGAGAGGCAAGTGGGGGTGATGTTGGTCAAAGGGTACACAGTTTTGGCCATTATGAAGGATGAGTAGGTTCTAGAGATCTAATGTACAGAATGGGGACAACATTTAATGCATTTTGTACTTGAAATTTCCTAAGATGGATCTTAGATTCACCAGAACAACACAAATGAAAAGAATGTACAAATGATAGACAATTAATGGTAATCATTTTATAATGTACATATACCCAAAATATCAAACCGTATACCTTAAATATATAAAAATTTTATTTCAATGATATCTGAAAGCTATTTTTAAAGATAATTTTACATTAAATACTAATTATAAGTTTAAAGAAGAAGGTTACAATGAAGCTTAATGGTGCTAAAGTTAGAAATCTCTCTGTACTTACTTTATAATGTTATCAGCATTGATGATTTCTCCAGCACCAGGTATCAAGGGACTGATTTGTACTCCTTCAGCATCTTAAATGGAAAATAACTAATATAGTATCATACTGTGTCAGCAAAAACATAAAATTGTGACCCTAAACTGTGACATTGATAGTTACCCCTTTCCTGTTGTGAGACCATTGTGCGTTCATATTTGCCTTGATTTAAATCCTTCAGTACTTGCATTAATTCTGTAATCCGAGCAGTAAAACTAAAATTTTAAGAAAAGGAAACTGTAATTATGACTCCACATCATTATTAAAGTTTTCATTTTATATAAACCTAACTTCAGTTTCTAAAATTATAATTTGGTTTTAATAAGTCACATCAATATAAACTGTTAATGAGAATATATACATGATCTCTTAATGTTTCAGTAAGAGAGCAGGAAGATAAGAATAAGGGAAGAAGTTTCAGAGAACTCCCACTTCAAAAAAATGACTTTTTAGTAATTGGCAAGTCAAGATGGTTATTTGTGGTTAGAATTTTAAGGAAGACATTTTTGGACACTATAGAAAGATGATTGCTAGTACATTCTCAGACTCAGAGAGCATGGTTCCTAGGTTCCTGCTTAAGGCATGCAATGCTGGCTGTTTTTATCTGGGAAAAAAGTATAGAAAATGTACGCAAAAATGCATGCTGCCTTTCTATAAACAGGGAAGAACTGAAAATATTCTTTGTCTTATTCTGAAGAGCGGAAAAGTTCTTTCTATTCAGTGGAAATTACTAGGGCAACAAAGAAATCAAAACTGAGGACAAAAGGTTGGAGTATAAAAATGACATGATCAAAGAGAAAGTACTCTGTACCACAGAAGAGAATGGGATTTTTTATAAATAACAAGCCGAAACCTCCTACAGGAAACCTTGGAATGTGATGGACAGATTCATGGTCCTGATGGCATTGGTTTCACAGGTGTAAAAATTATCACATACTAAGTTGTACACATTAAGTATGTACAGTTTAACACGTTGCCCACATGAAATAAAGTGATCTAGAGGAAAGAAAGTGCCTGAAAAAAAAGAACCCTTGTCAAGGAACAGATTCACTCCACATCCAGGAACTGTAAAGGCATGAGAAATGTTATTAATAAGTAGGAAGAGTGTCAGCATTCTCCAGCAAAAGACTCCTTCTCATAGTTGACAACTTCTATCTTGCCATGAAGACCTTAATTGTCACAGCAGGAAAGAAAAAGAGGAAAAAGTATGAAGATGGATGTTATGGTTTAGATCTACAATATCCCCCAAAAGCCTCCTGTGTTCAGAGGTGGGGCTTTTGGAAGGTGATCAGACCATGGGTGCACTACACTGATCAGTGGACTGATCCACTGATACATTCATAGCTAACTTGCTATTAAAGGCTGAATATCTTTATTCCTTCCCTCATTGGCAGGCCTTCCTTTCTATGCCATTTCTGCTTTTGAGCCTGCCAACCAGGGACTTGAAACCATGAGCCAAAATAAACTTTTCTTCCTTTAAATTGTGAGTGCCAGCTATTTTGTCCTAGCAAGGAAAAGTAACTAGGAAAAGTAACTAAGACAATGGATCACAGGCCTAGGAAAACTCTTAAGTGATCAAATATCCCATGTAATCAGAAATTTATGATGGTTTTTAAATTATGGTGAGGTTTTTGTATTATACCCACCCTTTGCTTTAGATTTTGAAATACTGACATGTAATACTTGCTACAGCTTGTGTCTAGATGGCACCCCAAAGCCTCATGCAGTCGTAGGTGATGCTTTTTTAGAGCAGGCTAGATACAGAGCATGTGAAGCTGGGATTGATTCATGGTACCATACTAAAATCAAGGGGATTAAGATTAAGACTGTGGGTGCTACTGGCCCTAAATAGTTTAGATAAGATATAAGAGATAAAAAGAGCTATAGTTGCTTGCTTCTTCTGACATCTTCTGCCCACTATAATCTTTCTCCTCTGCGATGCCTGTTGATCATGCCACTTTGCCTTAGAGCCAGCTGATTATAGACTAAAACCTCTACAAAATATAAGCTAAATAAATCTTTCCCACTTTAACTTTGGATGTTGGATATTTTGTCTCAAGAACAAGAAAAATAACTATGATAGTATTCAATTCTGTTTTGTGGTCTAAAAATAATACTAGATCTACAAATGTACCTACAGATACCAAATTAACTTTCCATATTCTTTCATTAAAATCAACCTCACCTCTGTTCATTTACTTTGTTAAGAAGCTGGCATCAAAAATCTAATCTAAGAATGGTGCAACAAAGAAATTAAGAAAATCCTACTGATTAAGTTGAATTTCTGTAAATTAAGAACAGATTGACATCATGCATCATTTCTCAATTTATCAAATACCAGCATCCACAAAACAGACACTTGAGAATCACTGATCTAGTATAAGGCTAAAAACAGCTATCTTCAGAAAACATGAAGTGTTCATTGACAGAGAAAAATATTCCTTAATTTTCTATCAAAACCAGTTTCAGCCAGGGATTTAGCTTAACAGCATAAGTGCCTGCCTGGAAAGCACCGAGGTCATGAGTTCAATCCCTGGTGCCAAAAAAACCAGTTTCATACAGTAGGAAATACTACTCCCTTACCTTAACCACAATGTGGCAATCATTAAGGACAACATATTTTTAAAAGTTTTTCTCAGCAATTGTTCATTATTAATAATCTTACCCAGCCAATCTAGTCATTTCACGACCAGCCAAAACTATTCGACCCAGAGCTTGAGCCATTCGCAAAAGCATTCTTCCACTTTGGTAGTAATCCTTAAATAGAAATAAATATTAGTTTTTACTGACATTTGTAAGATTAAAAGTAAGAATTTTTTAAGTTTTCATTCTACTGCTATTAATACTTTACCTCTAGAAGCTCTGAATGTGTACTTTTGAGATGTCGAGGATGAGATAAATCTAGGAAAGGACGACTGACGACTACGTAACCAACAACTGTGGCAATGTCTAAAACAAAACAGTTAAGATTTAATATGCTATCAGTATTTTACTTTTCCCACAAATCTCACTATACCACCTTTTTAAAACATACTTACATTTGGCAATTATATTATCAATGAAACCCATAGAAAACCGAAACAAAATAAAATTATGTAGGTGCTCCACCTGGCAGAAAACAAAAACAAACCAATAAACAAAATGTATTTTATGCATATAAAATCTATCCTGATGGCATAACTACACAATTCATTTATTCAATATTTTGTGAATGCCTGATATCTGATTATATTGTTTACTACATTTTGTTGAACACAATGTTGATCACAAAACAGAAGCCACACACTTCATGAAAGCATTTTTATGCAAACTGAATGGAAACCATATAATTTTAACAATGTTATACACCCTTGCATGTAATAGTAAAATACCTGTATTCATAATACTACAAGATACATATATCCCAAAACTGATTTTTTAAAAAAATCAAAACGAAAAGAATAGAGAGATAAGCTAATTAGAATAAAACATTAGTGATCCAAAGAGGGGGTCAAGGCTTTGACAGAAACACTTGGCCTGTTTTCTCTATAAGAATCACATTACACTCAATCTGAATAGAATCTTAAAGTAAATCAATGTCACACAGCCTGGGTCTGTAGTTTTAATCTAGGTATGCATTACCTCAAATTTAGAAATCTAAAAAAGGTTTTACATTCTAGAGTTTTAGTGTTTTCAAATTACCCATTCATCAAATTACTGAAGGTGCTGCATGTTCTGGCACCAAATTTTACTTTCAAGCTCATCTGCTTCTACTTTCCTTTGCTTCTTCTCGCTGAGCCCTCAAAATACTGATTCCTCAAACACACTCCTGTCTTAAGGCTTTCCTCTTCTGGTCCTTCTGTTAGCAGTGCTTTCTCCCTAGCTATTCACATCTATGACTAACTCCATCACCTCATGTAGGTTTCCGATTAAATGTCAACTCCTCAAGAAAGGAGGCCATTCTAGTTAAACTAGCTAGAAAATAGTCCCCATCACACTTAGCCTTTTGGTCACATAATTTATTACTATCTGAAATAATACAGAATATCCAATTGTAACATATTAGCAGTTTCTTACTGAGTACTGGGCAGCTCATTTTTAGTACCCTCTGCAACAAGAACAATGTTTGAAATATTTATTCAGGGAATACTAGGGCAAACCTTCAACTTATAAGAGTTTACATTCTAACACAGAATAACAAACAAGGTAGTTATATACTGCAATTATATACTTCTAAGGAAACAGATGACTACAATAGGAAGCAACTATAAGGCTATTTAAATAGGCTGGTCAGAGAAGGTAAAGCCTCATGAAGTATTAATATTTGGGCTGCAAACCTAAAGGATGAGAGCAATCAAGTCACGTAAAAAAGCAAGTTGGTAAACAACATTCCCCAGAAAACTGCAGGGAACATGCAAAATAAATAAATAAATAAATAAATAAACAAACAAACAAAACCAGTCATACAGCTTTAACTATTGTAAGGCAAAAATTCAATTCTGAAGTAATTTAAAATGACAGTCTCTTTAACCTTTCTAAATAAGCTAAAATATATGTGTAATTCCACAAACTTTCATTAAAATACTAGTTCCTTGAAGGCAGGATTTTTACCATAATTATGTTCATCACCTAATTATCATTAGCATTCAATGGTAGCAGCCATTAAGCACCCTAGATGGCAACTCAGTATCTTTGAGTGAATAATGGATAAAATTACTTGAATTCTAAATTTTCCAAATGGCAAGTAAATTAAAAATGAAGTATAGTACAGAATAAAAAATTTTTTATTTTAAATCAAAGGTGAGAAAACTAAGTCCCATAATCCTGAGCTGGCACTGTCATTTGTTTGTGTAAATACACTCTTAGTGGGACACAGCCACACCCATTAGTTCATGCAGTGCATTGTGTATGGCTACATTTAAGTAGCTGAGCTGAATAGCTGCAATGAAGATTGTATGAACTAAAAATCCTCAAATATATACGCACTATACTCCCATTCTATGTAATAATCGTCACTGTATTTTCGTGATTTTTACACGAACAAACTATGAGAGAAGCACAAATCTATCACTAAGCCTCCTAAGTAACTACTACAAAAATACACTGATTTATTTCAATCTATCCATTTATGAATGGAAAATTTAATACACTGATGATAGTTTAAAATCTTATTTTAATTAAAAATACAACATAAAATTCTTGATAGCTATTTAAAAATAAAAATATTCAAGATATGTATATACATATAATTATATAGTTAGAGATATATATATCTTGGCACAGGACAAAAAAGTCTTTCCATAAATGCATGAGTGTAGTTATCTTACCAGTTTTCGGAAAACTGAGTGGATTGTCTGCTTTTCTCTTTTATTCCCATTGTAAAAGGCAATTTCTTCACTATTAAAGAAAATAATTTAGCAGTTAATTTCAGTATTATCTAATCCTAAAAAATAAAATACAATATTTGATGACTGAATCTTTGTATTTAAATGTACATATTGTGACTGGGAGTTTATCTGGTACTGTACATCTCAAGCCAGGATCTGTATTTGAGATCCTACTCCTTCCTAGCCCAGCCTATCAGGTTACAGGAGTACACACCTGACAAGAGCATAGGCTGGACTGCGACCTATGCTGTAGGTAGCCTGGCCAGAACAGACATAATGGGCTAATTCTCACAAATTTGAAGTAAGACAAAGAAGGAAGATGTCATGATACCGATATAAACACAGGGCTGGGACAAACATAGACTAGAAGTTAAAGTACAGACCAAACAAGTGAGTACAAAGAACATTTGGGGGAAATTAAGTAGGAATACTTTGATATACAGCCTTTGTAAAGCAGGAAAGCAGGCTAAGTCCTGACGGCTTCACAGGGTCAGCTTCCAGCAGGCCTGAATGCACTGTCGTTCTTTTTTTTTTTTTTTTTTTTGGCACCGGGGATCGAGCTCACAACCTCGCAAAACGCTAGACAGGCACTTAAGCCACTGAGCCAAACTCCCGGCCCTGCACTGTCATTCTTACCCTTGGAAACTGCACTATTGTGGTTTGAATATGCAGTGTCCCCCCAAATCCTCGAGCACTCAAGACAGGGTCTGTGGAAGGTGAGTGGATTATGGGGGCTCTTCAGTTGCCTTGCCATTAGAGGAGTCAGGACTTGGTTAGAGACAGGTGACTGAGGGTGTGTCTTGGAAGGGTCCATCTCCTTCCTCAGCTCTTCCCTTCTCTCTCTGCTTCCTAGGTGCCATGACGTGACCAGCTTTCCTTTGCCATACCTTTCCACTGTGCCTTTCCTGCCTCAGAATTTGCTGGTTACGGACTGAAACATGAGTCAAAATAAACCTCTCCTTTAATTTGTGGGTACTGGGTACAGTATCTCTGTGAAGAGAAAGTGGCTAAGATACCCATTATATCGTCACAAAAACTTTCCTTTTTTTTGAGTTGGCTTGAGTAGTCACAAGGATTTTAACTAGAAAAAAAGTCACTGAATAAACAGAAAATATTCAATGTATTTAAATTACCTTCCTAAAGCCACATAGACAGCAAGACAAGAAGCTAAAAATTAAAACTTCTATCCAACCCCAAAGTTTATAGTCTTTCTAACATGTAAGTACAATGTAAAACATCCCAGCAAAGTACCTCTTATAGCAGGGGAAAGTAAATATTTATACGGAAGTCTATAAGATGTAAATGAAGCAGTCTTCAATAAACACAAAATATTTCTTTAATTTCTTTCCTTTAAAACTTGGTGAGTTTTATATTTTACTACAAAACGCACCTATATTTTTTCCATTATAAAAACGAGGTACCTCCTATTTCAGCTCCTTCTTCAAATAAAATTAACTTTCCACAAAGATACATCACTTTGTTTTGTTTTGCTTCGGTTTTTTTAAGACAGGCTCTCAATATGCAGTTTAGGCTGACCTGCAACTCACAGCCTCCCAAATGCTTGGATTGCAGGTGTGCGCCATCATGCCCAGTAGATGCATCACTTTTATTTCTGCTTCATGTTTTCCTTAAAATAATGATATAGATCCCCAGATACCAGAATCCCAAGGCATGCAAATTTCATATTATAAACCTATACTTACTTTTTAAAATTTCCTTCTACCATCTCTGTCCATCTAGGTCTATGGAGAAAGGTGAAAACTCCCCTTCTCCTGAACAGAGTCCTTTTAGCCCTCATTAAAAACCAGAAAGGAATGAAAATCCTAGAATACTGATGACTGCCTATCTAACATCTTTTCTCTCTCAAGTACCTTTTCCTATAAGAATTCACATTTTCTTAAAGATTATCCTTTCCTGTGCATCCTAATGCTTTATTGACTCTACCCCATTCATAGGTTACAGGTTCCAAATAGTCATTTGCTATGATTGCTTTAAGCATAGATAAGTGGTAACTCTGCCAGTGACATGTGAGGGAAATTTGGCTGTGAACCTTCTGGGAAAGGTTTTTTTTTTTTCCTTTCTCTCTCTTAGAGAAGCACCAGAAGAAATGGTCCCTTTTTGTTTCTAGACCTTTTTGCAAGGGAGAGGGGCTAGTGAAACCTGGAACTGCTTTTGTTATCTTGTGATTCTAAGAATTAACTGAGGAAAAAAGTGATATACAAAGGAGGGCAGAGCCATGAGGAGCATCCAACAAAAGCCAGAGTTTGATCCCGCTGGGCCTGAAACTGCTGTGTTAAGAATTATTATGTGACTCAGTAAATGTCCTGATTGTTGGGGAGTTATAAACCATGTTTTGCTTCTTGTAGTAAAAAGCATCCTATCTGCTACCACCTTTCATTTATTTGGCAAACCAAATAACTCTCTGTTTAACTCCTCTTCCTTCTTCAGAGTGTAAAACTGCATATAAAACTGGTACCATTTTAACAATCCAAGCAAGGGGACTGTTGAGAGAGTAATTTCCTAAGTAATTTTGTTAATTCATATAAAGGAGCCTACAAAGCACTGAATAAACATTAGGGCCCTCAAAATTGACTTAAGGTTGGCAGATAAAAAAATTGAGTATTTGCTCCACATCAAAAAGAGCTTCCTCATAATGATTCTGTATTATCTGTATCATAAACGTGAGGTTAGGAATAACTTGCTAAAGTGAGGTTAGGAATAACTTGCTAAAATCATGTAATATATAACTGATAAGTAGAACAGGTGATTTTGCAACTAGTATGGCTGGCTCCAAAGGCTACATTTCTTTTTCCGATTTTAGACTTTAAAGTTTTCTGGAAAATAAGTAGAAACACATGCAAAATAGGTAGAAACATGTAGTAAGAGTGAAGACTGAGCACTGCAAATAGTCTCAAGTTTAAAATATTTGTGGATAAACTAAGGCAAAATTTTCTTTAAACAAGTTCTGTAGGCAAATTGGATGGTATCATAATTAAATAAAAATTGAAACAAACAGGAAATTAAGTCAACAGAAGATAAAAAGAAGTGAATGAGTGATATGGCATGTCTAACAAGATAAAGGGTCTGAAATATGGAGGATTACTACTACTTTATAAAACTAATGTATGGGATACAGCTCAGTGGCACAGCACCTGCCTGGCAAGGGCGAGGTCATTAAGTTCAATCACCGGTACCAAAAAATAAATGAATATATAAATAAATAAAACTAATGTAGGGGCTGAGGGACACAAAGAAAGACACAGGACAAAACTTGATAACTAACATTGTAAAATCATCATATGCTTATATGTGGCTGTCAGTTGTAATGCTTATCTGTGGCTGATGATTTTAACATCACATGCTTATTGTGTACCATGTGTTTGAAAAAATGCACCCTGCTGTATACTTTCACTATGAAATTGTTACTCACATTTACTATATGCTGATCTTGTCCCTGTAACACATGGGATGAGGTACAGGGAGAGACCAGCTGAGGCCACCAGGCTTGTGTAAAGGCAACATGGTGTGGAATTTATTGTGCCTAGGTACAGGCAGACAGAAAGCAAAAAGACTTTCTGCAGGGAACAAAGAACAGTGTGTCCCTTTTAAAGGGATGGAAAGAAGGCAGAGAACATTGGATGGGAAGATTTTAATAAACATCTGTGATCAAATTTCCTTGGCTTTCTTGCACCTCAGTGGCCAAAGTCCTTGAAGGTCTGGTGTAAAGTTTCAGGTGTTTCCAAAAGTCCTCAGGACCTGCAAAATTCTTTGTACTAGCTTATCTTCTTTATGACACTCTGTGCTTGCCCATGACAGCTTCAGTACTGAGCTGAGTTCCCTGCTGAGAGTAGTGCTTCTGCTGTCAAGTAGGTTGGGAGCTGGGAGATTCATATCTGATTGGAGCTTATAATCCTCTTCCCAGAAACAAAGGCTAAGACCCTGACTGGCCTAGAAGACACCCCCACACAAGATGCAACACTTACATCCTTCATAATATATATTTTCAAAACAAGTAAACACATACAATACTTCGGTAACAACATTACTAGCATTTTTGAAGTCAATTTAAATGATACGCTACCAATAAAAATGAATTTTCAGTATAGCACTCATACTCTCTTCCTTACCTGTTTGTGATGAGCCGGGAATTAACGTACCGATATTCACCTTCATACTTTTGCTCTGTTACTGTCATCCTACCAATAGGCCTCCTGAGTCGAGTCAGGAATAGCCCAGAGACAAGCAAGTAGGCCAACATACTCGCTGGGCCCTATTATCATTGAAAGAGAAAGATACTCAAAATTCAAGGATATAATAAAGTTCAACAGATGCAAGAATACACAATTTCTACAATTAACTTCAATGACTTTTGAGAGAAACTGCTGCTTTTTTTTTCCATTTCTTTTCCAAAAAAGTATAAACTAGCCCTTACACTTGCACTCCTCATCTACTCTTTCAACCACTACAGCTTTTTCCCCAACTCTTCTGATCTGTCCACCTAAAAATTCCTATTTACAGTTCTTACTTTTCCTGTAGCATATAACACTCTTTTATTGGAATTCTTTTAGAAACACTCTCATAATTCCACAGTAATTTTCAGATTTCTTTTTGCTTTTTCTTTAAATATTAATATTCCCTCAGGTTCCTTCCTTATCTCTCATCTCTTTCCAAATTTATGCCTCTAGTTCCATCACTCTTATAAATCCAAGATAGTATCACCAAATAAGTACCATATATCTCAAGCTCAGCTCCCCCAGACCACCTTTGTCTGCCTTTCCCTGCTCATCCATTTTGCTTCTGGCAACTAACTTCGTAAAACTGACCTCATACCTATTGACAATCCTAAGAAACTTCAAGTCTACCTTTCCAAGATCACTGCAGACCTTCCTTTCATTCTTACATACATCTTGTGCTCTGCCATAGTGAAACAGTGTCTTCTGAAAAAAGCATCAGTGAGGTTGTTCCTACGTATGGCAAGTTTGCTGCATATATAACAGACACTATTTATCTCCTTTCAGTGCTCAAATATCAGCTCCAATTCCTCCAGGTACTAACTACTCTGAAACATCCATTATTGGCCTTAAAAAAATTATCACTGTTTGAATAACTAACTCTTTCAGTGTATTGGAACTCTCTTCCTCAGGAATTTACCTTTTCATCTCTATTATCTAAAATAATATATGTGAAATACAATATGTATTCAAGATTTTAAAAAATTAAACCCAATTCAATGGAACAACTACTACAAATATGGGCTATACATCTACAAAGAAATAACTAAAACCATTTTTAAGAACTGCAAAATCAGATAACATATATGGTACACGGAGACAATTTAAATATAAAAATGTAATGTATATCACAGCATAGAAACGAGGTATTTTCACTCATTTACATAGGAAAACAAGCTATAAGAATGACTAAACTTGGCTCATGGGATAACAAAAGGTTAGAAAGATAGACAAAAGAATTTAAATAAAAAATCGTTTTAGCCAGGCGTGGTGGCACATGCCTGTAAGCCCAGCACTCGGGAGGCTGAGACAGGAGGGTCGTTGTGAGTTTGAGACCAGCCCAGGCTACAAAGTGAGTTCAAGGACAGCCTGAACTTCACTGTGAGACCCTGTCTCAAAAAAGAGGGCCGAAGATTTAGCTCAGTGGCCTAAGCACCTGCCTGGCAGAGGCGAGGTTGTGAGTTCAATCCCCGGTACCAAAAAAAAAAAATTGTTTTAGCCAGTGCTTTGGAAAGCAACAAATACCACTATGTAAATTATTTATTAATCAACTACAAAATACATATATATATATATATATACACACATATATATATAAAATAATTACACTATTACATGGCTGTGTTATAAATATATAACATTACCTACTAAATGTCTACAGTTAAGACTTCAATGAGAATACTCAGAAAAAATTTAAAGATGATTCTTGCCATCACAAATATTAGAGACAGGATGATAAGGCTCATGGGCTAGTCAATAATTTAATATTACTGTAAAATATTCTTGAAACTTACTCTAAATATATTATTGATATTTTAACACTCAAATTTTATATTAAAATGGCTGTCTGCAAATCTTTTTAGACATTAGTTTGGAAAAACAAGTGCTATCATGTTCAATGTTTAAGTACTTCTGACAAGAGCCATAAAATAAATGTTATAAGTATCTGCATTAAGAGAACCTGAAAAGCAAAATTAGAATATTTTTTAAATCTTCAGCATATATTGTTAAAAACGTGATACTTTGGGACGCAAAAAAAATTCTTAGATCATCAAGCTGTTTAAAACACAGTAATACAGCAATTTAAATGACGCAATAAAAGTGAACTCACCTGAGCTCCAATTGCACTTGTTAACTTGAAAATATACAAAACTATGTCTAAAAATGGCTGTAAAATAAATATTAGAATACACAGAATTAGACCTATAAACTAGATTGCCTGGTCTAGATTAATAACTCATACATGCTAAATATAAAATGTTATTCAAAATTTAATACATAATTATGAACCTGTACAGTTTCTACATGACTTGATGTACTACACAAAGATTAAAGAATGCACAAACAGTACAGGTCTTATCTCAGAAAACTTCAAATGGTGATAGCCTGAACAATGTATAAAGACAATTAGGTGTAAGAAGTGCTTATTATTCTTCACCAATTAAGACAGCTCTACTGTGATAATTAATAATTTTAAGTTAGTAACATAAAAGCACTGTGCAAAATTACTCATTGTAACCCCAAATCTGCTATTCACTTTTCTGGTTTCTATAATCTTCACCTATAAAATAGCTCTTTGTGCTATAATATTGGTTGAGTCAATTACTTCATTACAGCAATTGTACACTGAAATAATCAAACTAATTTTGTGATATAAAAAGCTAGAACTAGAATGCATTAAGGTACAGCTCTTCATGGAGAGACAACTCATCTGATGTGCACACTTTGTAATGTGCTTCAGGAACTACAAATTGTGTTCATTTTGTAAGTCAACAGTTAAATGTTTTGACTAACATCCACATTATTACAAGACAGATGACTTGGTTTTTCAATTGGCTAATGGTAAGATCTACTTTTTCTTTCATCTTTTTTTCTTATATATTAACAAGCCAGAAGTACTTGTAAAATTCCAGTACCCTTAAAAGTTATTGACAGGCCAGGCCTAACAGCCCATGCCTGTAATCTCAGTTACTCAGAAGGCAGGTGCATCAGGGTTACAATTACCAGGCCAGCCTAAGCAAGACCTTGTCTCAAAATTTTAAAAAGGTCTGATGATGTAGCTCAGTAGAGTGTCTGCCTAGCACCCACAAGACCCTTGATTCAAACCCATTACACACACACATACACACACACACACACACACAGAGTTACTGACAAAAATATCTCATAATTTAAATCAGACAAATTAATGTTTCAAACAATCTACACTGTAGTACAGTGATACAATTAGTTTGATAACACTCTTCTCTACTGTAGATGTGACAAGACCTGAGCAATAGATTTGCTCCAGCGCCAACATAAAAAGAACACACAATAATTTGTCTATGAAATTGGCTACAAAATTACATGAACAGTTTTACATGTCCACAATCCTTACCTTCCCCCACACAGAGAACAAACTTGAAACATGGTAAGGGGAATAGAAAAGAAACCTGAATTACTGAGCTATTTGTAGCTGTCACAGTTCTTAAGAGTTTGGAATTAGTTAGCAAAGGCTTCTGGAGAGCTAAGTAGGAAGTTAAAAAAGCATCTTAGTAGTGGCCTGTAGGCAAGGAGGAAATGCCTATAGATACACATTTTTCTAAGAATTTCCTCTCTATCTACCTGACTGAAACATTCCTCGTGTTACAATACGACTTAGTCTCTTATATACAGCTTTTTGTCTCAAAACTGGATATTTGGGTCAACTGTGATCAGAGGCAAAGATGCTTCATCAGTCCAATTTGAGACAAGCTCCAACCCCAGACCAATGGCAGTCATGTGGATTAGAAGGGAAAGTGGAACATCTCAGATGATGATGGAAAGAATGGGAGGTGACAATCTTACAGGTGGCCCCTATGTGTGTTAGTCAGTGCAGGAGACAAGGACAACAAGAGGATGGTTTAACGAGGAGACAACAGCAGGTGTAAGGGTGGTAAGATGAATGAGACAAGAAAGAACTGAAGACCTTATCAGGAAGATAGAAACCTGGTTTAAGACCTATCAGAATCAAAAACTTTGGCAATATTCTGAGAAGAGGAAAAACAGTAATTAGAAAACTAAAATAAACTTACATCTTGTGAAACTTTTTAACAATTTAAATCATCGGTTAGAATTAGAGATACTGATGTAGAGAAAAGGGTAGGAAGCCCCTCATCTATATTTATGGATATGGAATTGGAAACATAAATTGACAGTCAATTTCTAACAACTGTTAGAAGTACACAGGTCAAGAGATGAGAATTCAGTGTCTGTTGTTTTACAGAAATCAGCCTTCAAAATTTTTACAAAATCCTTGTAAGACATTATCAATTCCAAGCCAAAATGCCTCAGAAAAATAATACAAAATTAAATTTTTATATAAATTAAAATTATTATAACCACATTAATTTTCCTATGAAAGATATATGTCATATACCTATAATTATATGTATACTGCTCTATCAAATCAATTCTATGTAAATTTGCTTAGGCTTAAAATTCAAAAACTGTAGTGAATGATTTTTAAAAAACAGGAAAACTTACCTTACTAAGATTTGAATATAGATCAACTACGCTATTACAAAACTTTTCTACATCTTGTGTAAGCAGCTGGTCTGGATTAGCTATTCTGTTGTCCAGATTTCCCATTTTATAGTATGTGAAAGCCCTAGAATGGCAATAAGAACATGATTTTTAAAACAAATGGTGTTAGAAATAAAACAAAAATATTCATATTATACTACTGAGTGCAAATACACAGAAACAGAAAAGCCTGGAAAACCTAAGAACTGTCCTAACTTATTTTAGAGTAAAGAGCTAGCCCAGAGAAGGATGCACTGACAACTAACGGAAGAGCCAAAATGAGATTCTAAATTACTAAGAAGTCTTTCCCAACATGTTTCTGGGTCTGAAGAGTCATTTTGTTGAAAAACATATCTATACAATAAACATATCTGTATAATAAGTACAAAAAATATCTATACAATAAAATAGACACCCATAAGTATCTATACAATAAACATATCTGTTTCTTGAAAAACATCTATCCTGAAGATCATAAATATTACCGTTCAATTTAACTATTTTTAACTTTAAAATAGTTTATCACTTACTGGAGATATTCCTCATAGAGGTATCTAGTCAGCCTCACTCGGAAGCACAATTTGAGCTCATTTAACCCATACTTCAAGAAGTTATTAACAAGAGAGATCTAAAACAAAAAAAAAAAAAATTAACAGTTTTGCTTTACTTCTACTTAGTAAATTATAATTTACTTTTCTAGCACTTGCTGCATCCCCAAATGATGGTGTACACTGATAGAATCTGTTCTGCTTTACTCAGAATTTATAACAACATAAAGAGAACAAACTATGTCAAATGCAATTGACTTTAATTATCCTATGTTAAGCTTTACTTGGAACTTTACTCCAGAACAATTTTAAAACATATCTTGACATCTCTCTCTTTTGTTAAAAAAAAAAGTCAAATCTGTCATCTTTCTATCTAACTTAAAGATCTGCTTTTAGAAGTTCAGACATTTATGTTTATACCTTGTTTCCTATTGCCTGCACTACAAACCTAGACAATAAAATTCTACAGCACTGTACGTACATTTGTTTTAAAAAATACAGTGAGTTTTATGCCAACTAATACTGTTTCCCAAATTTTTAGAATAATCTGGACTATTCTTTATTAATCTTTTCAATCATATTAAAATTAATTTCTTCCATAGTTCTGAATTCACACACTTATATTCTAAACTCAAACTTACTGAAAATTTTATCAAGTAGTGTTTGCAAAATACTGGTCTTCTGTTGAATCTCAATCTTTGGTGCAGTAAATCCCTTACTTAGGAACATTCAAATTGTTAGGATTCACAGATAGGAGCGGACCTCGCATGACAAACATTCCCAGATGTGAACCAATTGTGAAAGTAGCACACCTATCTACCTTACCATTTTAAGGTAAATGTAAAAGTAAAAATAGATTATTTATAGTATTTGTGTGTGTTTGGTCTTTTTATGCTTTACATTGTGTATCTGTGTCAAAGGTGTATAAGACTCACTTTGTTATACTTACTAAAAAATCTGACTTACAAACAGAATGAGTTTTCAGACAGGAACTCATTCTTTAGTATGGTACTTACTGTATCTATATTGCTTATCTCAATTTGTTATTTAGAAAATCTAAAATCTATGTATGTCCACCCTCAAACTTTATTAAACTAGAATTTCTTATATATTTCCAACTTAACTGGATTTTGCAAACAAGCTTCCCTTTTCTATCCCCAAATTTAGAACACTAAAATTCTTAAAGACCAATAATATAAAAATGTGAACCAAACTAAGAAAAACACTAATGTTTCATACTGAGAAATTTATTTTTAATAAGGTAAGGCCTTAAATTTTAATTTATGCTAAAGTACATTTAGGGGTTCAACTTATAACAGAAAATGGCCTAAAGCAGTAACTCAACTAGGATGCTTTGCACCCCTGCCTAACCTCCAATCTGGCAATATCTACAAACATTTCTGGTTGCCACACTGTGAGAGGGGTACTACTGCCTTCAGAATGCTACTAAACTTTGGAGAAAATCTTGTCTGAATGCTAAAAACAAACAAATGAACAAACCCACATATGTATACAATAAATGGAACAGAGTCAAATATAATTTATCTTTTCAGAGTAAAGGTTTAAAAGTAGGCTACCAATTACAAAACTAAACTCAAAACTGAAACCTAGCACTGTGTCATAAATCTTTAAAGAATTTAGTAAGCAAATATCTTTAAAGATTACAACAAAATGAAGTAAAATTTTTAAAGAATTAAACTTACGAGAGGCATGGCAGCAATGAAGTTGAGTAAGTATTTCTTGAAATCTTTTCTGCTACGACCAATGATACCACTGCAAACCACCACATGCAATGTGTTAGTTGCAAAAGAAGCAAAGCAAGAGACTAAAAAGATATCTGTAAAGCTTTAAAACTTATTCCCATGAATTTCCAATAAATCAAAAAAACAAGAAAAAAAGATTTAAAAACTTTTTTTATAAAAACATGTCTGAAACTTTTGAAATGTTATCATTTTAAAACAGCTTGCTTGAACCTCACTCTGAAAACGACAAAATTAAGAATGATTAACTAGGGGCTGGGCATGTAGCTCAGTATTAGGAACAGTTCTTAGCAAGGTGAGGGCCCTGGGTTAATCCCCACTCATAGCACAGCAAAAAAGAACGATGACTGCCCTTAGTCAAAACGCCACAAAGGTGGGGGGGGGGTCCTTAAACTGCCACAAAAGTTTAGACAATTGAACAATAATTTTGTAGCCCTAGAAATAATTTAGTATCTGATATATTAAAGTAGCATTTGTCTGTTTTCACTCGATTCTCACCCACATCAACTATTGGTAAAAGAAACACTAGGGAGGGATCAGCATACTTTTACTTTAAAGGGTTAAGAGTATTCTAGGTTTTGTGGGTCATAAGGTCCCTATTCAAACTACTCATTTCTGCCACTGTAAATTAAAGAAGACAAGAATTAACCTGTTCTAAAGAAATTTTACCTCTCTCCACAGTGAGATTTCACCTGTGAGGTCCTACTTTACCAATTCTGGGCTAAATGATAGAGCAGAGAAGATGTGGAATGGTTCTATAGAGGCTACAATTGCCTTGACACAGTTCAACTGAATTGGCACCTCTTTTATCTGTTTTCAATCTATTTTATATATTTATTTATCTTTAACATAGAAACTGAGAACTTAGGGTAAGGGTTCTACTACTTTTTAAAAAAAGTTTGAAAGTCATTATTGTATCATATAAGTAACAAACCTCTGAGTAGGATATTTCTATAATTTAATAAAGATGTATAATTTATTCAATCACAAAACTTTTTTTCAATAATTCTTACAAATATTCCCAAACGTAGTAAAATGTTTTTTCGAGAAACAGTGAATTAAATGATTTAAACTTAACTTCCCACCACAAAAAAAAAAAGAGAGAGAGAGAGACTGATATATGAAAAGCAATTAATTTCCTTTTAATGAGGTAAATAAATTTGGGGAAATCTGGGTTAAACAAAGCTAACATCTTTATCAATCACCTTCTCAAAAATTTTAATATATGATATGATCATTTTAAACAAGTAGCATTTCCCTGGACAATACTTTGAAAAATATTACATTAGACTAATGGAAAATTAATAGTTTTATTTAATTATTTATTTAGTTAGTTAGTTTTTCAAGATGGGATCTCACTGTATAGTTCAGGTTCCCCCTGAATTCACTATGCAGCTCAGGCTGGCCTCGAACTTGTGGCAATCCTCCTGCCTGAGCCTCCCAAATGCTGGAATTATACGTGTGCACCACTATGCTTGGCTAATAGTTCAATTTTAATATAACCCTTAAAAAGCAAAATTTTTTTTTTTTTTTGGTACCAGGGATCGAACTCACAACCTCAAGCTTGCCAGGCAGGCACATGCTAAGTTAAATCCCTGGCCCAATAGTTTTAAGTTGACCTAGCAGAAAGTTCAACTGAAAGCATATAAAAATGTTTGTAGCAATAAGAATATTAGAAACATTAGGCAGTTAAGACAATACAAAAAATTTAGAAATTTAAGTAAAAATTGAACCAAACGATGTAAAACTGAAGTGTTTTAGTGCTCCCCAAACTATGAAATACAAGATTATAAGATTTTGGTAAAGCACATGCCATCATCATTCAGGAATAGTTTACCACTGGAGTTGCAGCTATAAATTGAAAAAATGGTTTCTTGAATAAAGCCTTTTTTCTGCTTATTATTCCACTGCAAAAGAAAAATTAAGTATTTTTTATAATAGTTATAATTATTATTACTTCCAAAATATATAATGATCTTTATAAAACAATTGGTAATTTTTAAATGGTGCTTATTACCAAATGGGTGAAAATAAAATATATCTTTATGATTAGATAAAGCTGCAACAAGTTACAAAAGATTCTTCTCCATATCATGGAATTACTATAATTTCTATTTTAAAAAAGATGTCTACCCTACTAAAATTAGTCTATATTACAAAGCCATTGGCCATTACTAGTAAGCCTAAAATATGAAGATTAAAATGAAGTACATTAAAGGCCATAACAAATCTCTTGGAGACTCCTTTTAGCAGAAATACATGAATCTAGACCTATTTTGAAAGATGTAAAAAGGTAAAAGACAGATAAATCCAATTACAACGTATGTTTCATAGTAAAGACACATGTAAATTTTTGAAATAAAACTGTGCCGTTTTATAGATACATAATATAACTTTCAGTCTGGCAAAATATTAAATATTAGTATATAACAAATATTAAAGATCTTATATATAGCAGAGGCTCAAAAATATTTACTTAGGAGAAAGTTAACCTTAAAATAACTATTTTACAAAAAATGGTGAATATGGTTAAGAGCATACGGAAGTTCCTTGTATTATTCTTGCAACATTTTTAGAAATTTGAAGAAATTCAAAATAATGTTCAAGACACTTTAAACAATTTATCAAAAAGTAAAAAATATTAAAATTTTATACTTACATTTTAAAACTAACTATCCTACTACATGGACTATTAGAATTACAAACTGGCTCATCTGACGTAACTGTCTACTTGTTGGGTCATCATCAATTAAATGAACGCACCACCTTTTCTTGGCAATGCCTTTTTTTTGCAGGTTACTAAGTATCTGAGAAAATTAAAACTATGATCTATACAATCAAAGTTGAAAATCTCTGGTTTACAAAAAATATTATTATTCTTTTGGATCATAAAAGTACAAAATCACTACACCTGAATAAAAGGAGGAAATTTTTTAGAGTAAACTAATTTTTACACTGCTACTATATGGGATTCCTTATAATTGACATATGGCTAATTTTATACTGCTACATACTGTGATATTATTCACAACGGATGCAACCTGTGTATTTTTACAAGTATTATAATTTAGGAGATTTTATTTTTATCAACAAATAAGGCATTTAAAATCACAAAAGGAAGAAAGTTTTTACGGATCACATGAAGGGACAAGAACGTCTTCATGGTAAATGCTCTGACTCTGGGCTAACTCCCAGCCCACAGGAAAAATAATTTTTTACTCTGACATTCAAATTGGCCAACAATAACTTCTTTATTAACAGATAAAAAACGAATGATTACCTATGATATTCCATTTGACATTTCTGAAGTTTTTAAATTCAAAATTATCAAATGCAGTGACTGATGAGAAAACACAAAAAGAATTTACCTTCAGAAGCACAAAAGTTGGCCTAAAATTTTTTTTCTAATAAATGTGCTCAATATAATTCATGGAAAGATTTTGGCATTTTCATCTGAATTATCTTATTAATTTCGATACCCAAATTGGTTACTCTTTTAAATCCCAATTATATGTGCCTTGAAAACATACTTTTCAGTGAACTAAATAAGTCACACATAGGTAACCATTGCATTGTAGCACTTGTGTGACAAACTGAAGGAAAATCTATCTATGCATATAAAAAATTAGTTGAAATAGTTAAAGAAAAAGAATTTTGAGTGAAAAGTAGTTTTCACAGGGTCATTTTCAGATTTCATTTTTAATGCGAAATGTTTTTTTGAAAATAACAGCAGTCATAACAAAAAAAAAAAAGATAAGTCATATAGCTGGTTTCTCTTGATTCACTGAGGGGAAAGTTTTGTGCTAATAATTTTCTGGACAATGTTTCATGTCCATATCTTATACCCTAAACAACTGCTGTGACTAAAACAATATGCAATGTGTTGATTATTGTTACTCTCCTATTGGCCTGCTGTGAAATTATTTTACTTTAATTTCTTATTTTTCTCCTGCTTAAAAAAAAAAAATCCCAATGATAGCACTTATTACACTTCACTTTAATTTTTGGTCACATATCTCTAATTCTTCACAAACTCTCAGCTAAGCAAGGCTTGGTACAAAATTTTTCCTGTTAACTGGTGTGCACACACGCATACACACACACACACCACCATTATCAAGTAGCATGGTGCCTGACACACACATGGGAAACTAGCAGTAAGAATTTTTTTTAAGAACAAACACATAATTTAAGCATCCTTTACATAATTTAGAAGCTACTTTTTGCTTAGAAGGACAACACTTAATGGAACAAATTAGTATTTTATACACACAGGAGGAAGGTGAATGGATACATACCTTTCGATGAGTGTCCCATTTTGAATCATCCAAACATCACAAAATGTTCGAGATACCAGCATAATAGCAATAAGTATCAAGTATCCTGTCTAAAACAAAGCAAATATAGTAAATTAAATGCATTTTAGAAAGTTAAGAGATATTACTTGATAAAGATGTTTTACTTCAAAATTCAAAGCTTTAAAATCAGCCTACATCTCACCTATAAGCAATTTTAAAATATAGTTTAATAGGAATTTAAATTACAATATAAATGAAAAGGGCCTTAGAGATCATTATCTCTCTCATCCATAACTCAAGTGAATCTTAGATCAAATGATATGCCTACATAGAAAGACAATGAAAAAAGTTAGAAATGTAATATTACCTTGAAATTTTCTTTTGTTTTTTTTAAACATACAATTTTAACAATGAAAAATAATAATGGATGCTACATAGACAACAAATATTAAAGCGTATTTTTTTCCCAAGTAGGATAAATTTGGTTCAATTTGTTAGAAAATCTCTAATAGACCTGTCTTCATAAGCGCTTCCAATTGAGCTATTAAAGTAAGATTTACACCTAAAACATAACAAGAAAACAAAAACTTTAGGCAACTATGTATATCATATAAGTATGTATATCATAGGTATATCATATATATATCATATAAGTATGTATATATCATATAAGTATGTATATAAGTAATGAGGTGGAAAGATCTGGAGTAGCAAAAGACAGTTATGGCATTAGAAATATGTTACACAGACCAAAAAAAATAAAGGAGAGAATGAAGATTATGGGTTAAGAAAAGTGAAAGACTTAATGAAAAAAAAAAAAAAAAGAATAATCCCCTATGAATTATCCCCTATAAAGTATGATATACCCAGCAGTTTATAAAATATAAAATTACTGTAAACTTCTACAAGGCAAAAGAAAATGCTGAAAGTGATGTTTAGAGACTGTTACTTAAACAATGCTGTGCAATGTAGATTACAAAGAGGGAGAAAAGAGCAACTGGGGTGATTAGCTAGGAGTCAGTTAGCTCCACATAAGATAAAAATCCTGCCACTATCTTCTTTCCCCACCAATATACACATTTAAAACTGACTTTAAATTTTCTAAATTGGAAGGATATGACTGTAGCATAAAGCCTAAAGTCAGGGGAAAGAAACTGACCGGGGAGATAGGGTGCACTTGTTGGATACTACATTCAAAGTTACTGAAGTGAGACATACCTACATTTAGCATTTGTGCAATTTGTAAGAAACAAATATAGTTTTTAAAATGGTGAATATATTGGAAATATAGCCCTTTCAGTAAAAGGCAAAGTCATAAATATAGAAGTAAGACATGGAGCCCTAAGAAGACATACGCTAACGCATACGTTTGCCAGTTAGCTAGCAAAAAAGACACCATCTTCCTACACTACCCCACCATCCCCAAGTTGGATATTCACCTGGAAACAGAAGAACCTGTTGATTTTAATGAATGCTAACTGTCCATATTATTTTAACTGTAATTCAACTTTTAATTCAGACCTTAAATATGGTCTGAATCCTAAATTAATCACTGAGGTGCACTTCCTGAAAATATTTCAAAAAATAGTATACCATTTTGGAAATCTTAAAAATATGTTTAATCAAATATAAAGAAGCAATCCTCAAACATAACCATACCAATGTGTTATTTGTGTAGCTGTTGTTTGTTTTTTATGACAGGGTCTTGTTACGTAGTCCAGACTGGCCTCAAACTCACAGTTCCTCTTTCTGAGTCTCCCAAGTGCTGGATTTACAGATGTACATCACCATACTTGGTCTGATGTGACTTACTGACATCTCAATGTAATAAAAATGTTTGTCTTTTTTAATTGATAGTATTCATAATAAAGTAACAACATTTAAGGAAGGTACATTGTAACAATCTAATATTTCACATAAAATTGAATGAGATACTATCCTATTAACAGGAGAAAACTAAGAACTGGCAGTGAGCAAAAGCGCTTTCGTGACAGGTAATAAGTTAGAGACAAATACACAGAAAACATGTGACCTTTTAGTACAATCGAAGCATTAAGATTTGTTTTTCTAAACTCATGAATCTTGAAAGTTGAAGACTTAAAATTATAATCTTGTAAGACTTACCTCTTTACAAAATGTTCTGGGGATCATGATTTTGAGAATTCGCATAAGCCTTGATAAAAACACCTTGTCCACCACAGCTCGCTCTTTTTTTCCTTCTTTCTGTAGTTAAAAAAAAATTCTTTTTAAGATAGTTGTAACCAATAAGGTTAAAGAACTATGTTTCATCTAGGTCAATATAGACAACTATTAAGATGGGCACTGCATTTAAAGAACAGAGACTTTCATGGTTCTTCATATTCAAACACGCTTCTAAGAAATTAAGATGTTAGAAACTAAATAAGGAAGTGAGAAGTTTTGGAACCACATAAGTATCTGGAAGAAAAACCTGCAAGCAGAAGGAACAGGATGGCTAAAATAACAAAGTGCATGCATGTGTAAAATGCTTCAGGGACAACAAAATGACCACTGGATGGAGCTCTAAGAAAGGCATAACAGTAGATGAAGTCAGAAAGACAGCTAAGGAACAGTCAAGTATTTATTAATGCCTTGTTTTATTACTTACTTCCTGATTAACATAAGACTTTTTAAAATAAGGCTTAAAAAAAGTGAAGCCACAGTACTATTTGGGAGGAGGGAGAACTGAGAGAGTGAAGAACAAGGAACACCAAGCACAAAACCCCAGTGCTGAGAATAAAACTGGTGTGCATGTATCACAGCAAAATGCTAAAGCAAAAGAACAATGACAGAAGGTAAAAAGACAGGCAGTCTGATCAGGACAGAGTCTGGAGGCAATTTATTTTCACTGTAAATGGATTTAGGATAACCTTGTCTCCTTAAGAGATTTCTTTACGTTCACTGGGTCTATGAAAATGTAAGTACAGCCAGGGATATAGCTCAGCGACATGCCTGCCGGCAAGTGTGAAGCCATGAGTTCGATCCCCAATACCAAAAAAATAAAATTAAATTAAAATAAAGAAAATATAAGTTCAAAATTATTTGTAAACACATGGAAAAAATGATATCAACAACCTGCAGGAGAGACAATTTAAGTACTTCTTGGAAAAGTCTAGAAGCTTCAGTACTCCATTCCCTGCTTAGACTTTTTTTGATTCCTGAAACCAGACACACTTAGCTCATTAATGACTGCTCTTAACAAATACTCAGAAACTGAAACTTCAGTGTAAATATGCTTTAACTGAATTAACAACTAACACAATGAACTGAGTAAGTAGTTTTAACCCTGAATTAGAATAAACTACCTTCTGTAAGTTAGTGCTTTATATATTTAATCCTACTAGTCACTGAATTTGGTTCAGAAATATACACCAAGAAAGGATGTTTGGAAGTCACTATGTTTACAGGGTTAGAAATAAAGAAGTACCGAGGTAAGAATCAGCTCATCCTGTAATTGCTGGTACAGATTCAAGATTTCAGGTCTTTCAGAAAAGCCTGCAAAACACCTCCTACTGAGTTATAGGGTCCACTGTATTTCATTCACACATGTATGCCTTTATTCAATCAACGAATGTTTACTTGATCCAAGGCACTATCCAAATGACGAAGATATACCAGTAACAGAAAAGACTAAAAGGCTCACCCAGTCTATTTTGTTGCACTAGCCTATTATCTTCAAGCCAAACTTTACAACTTCAACCTAAAACCCCCTTTTATTTTCCCAAGCTAAGAAAAATTTCTTCCCAAGAAGAAAACGCTAAATAGTAGACAATAAACAGTCAGCACCTTTTAAAAAAGTGGCAGAGAGGTTAAAGTTGTACTGTGTCAAGTTTTCCTTCCTGACACCAGCCCCTTCACCTTACCTCACCTGCAGTTTACACATACTATTATTAACAGACCATGAGGGTTTATAAAACCTTTCTCCATTGTTAGTTTAACTCTGTGTAGCCTATTTCTGAGGTGAAATGACCATCTTCTACCTTAAACACAGGACTACCAATTTCTAGCTGCTCTCAAGAAATGATGCAGCACAAACAATTAGGAAGATTTAAAAAAAAAGTTATGAAAATAACACTAACGCACTTTAAAAGTGATAGCAGTTAATTGGTATACAGTTCTTCCTGTGATTCTATTCAGCTGCCACTGGTTCCTATTTTTAAATTGTCTGAAAGCTAACTAGGTGTTCATTACAATCTAGTCCATGAAGGGAACTATATTCTTCCAAAAGTCACCCTAGCATTTTCTGCAAAGAAATAACTGGGCTGGAGGGTTGGCTCAGAAAAGCTGACTCAGAGAAGACACAGCAAGCTGTTCTACAATATTCTTGATACATAATAAAAATTCATGCACAAAACCAATCCAAATGAGAATGGCATACTTACAGAAACAGCACATTTCCTAACACTGCTATCCTTTCTTAAGAAAATTCATATTAATTCAAAATTGACTTTTCCAACCTCTACTCTTGCCGATATTTAGAGCTTTTTCTTCTTTTTATAAGTCTTTTCTTTCTATAAGAAGAAAAAAGTCCTTTTATAAACCCTCAGCCTTGTGCACTTAAGCAAGCATCCGACCACTGAGCTACATCCCCAGTACACTTCCCCAGTACATTTTTAAATTTAAAAACATTTTGGTGATAAGACTTTTAACATGGAAATTATACAAGAGGCAAAACAAAACAAAACAAAAAAATCTATTAGCTAAGAACCATTAAGAAGTTAAATTAATAACACAATATAACCAGGAAAATAGAAGTAACAAGAGGCAACAAAGTTTAAGAGCAATGAGGTTTCTATTGACATATCAATCGACTTACAAAAGTAAGATGAACTATAATGAACTGAAAAAGACATGTCTAAAATAACAAAAAGTGATATGGTTCTGACAAGAGTGTAAAAATTCCTGAACACTGTGGGAAAAGTACAGATGTACAACTATCATGAATTATCCATAAAATGTAGTACTATATAATAAAATTATATGGAAAATTTATTTTTATGAATTTATCCTAAAAATAGCAGATATTTCTGTATATATGCTTAGCCACATGAGTAGAAAAGGAAATAGACTCTTTAGGATACTGTAAAACTAAAAACAACCTAAATGTGCATAAATATTAAATTATATCAAATTTATTCCATAAAAAGTACACTGTAAAAAAAACTATTCATATCCATATAATACTACATAGTAGTTAAATTAACTAGAACTCTAGCTATCAACGTGGACAGATCTAAAAAGCATTATGCTGGGGAAAAATAGAATGATGTATATAATTCATTTTATAAGTGAATTTATAAAACTTCTAAATGCATAATTTTTTGGGGGGGGAGGTACTAGGGATCAAACTCATGACCTTGCAGTTGCAGGCAAGTGCTTGCACACTGAGCTAAATCCCCAGCCCCCTAAATGTATAATATTTCTATTTACACTGTTTATGGATATAAGCATACATATCCAAAAATACACTTACGCATGCTTAATACCAAATTGAGCACAGCAATTACACATTTTGGATTTTATAGCATGTGTGCTACATCAAAATTAAATGAGTATTTTAAAATAAGCTATATTATTTTCTCTTTACATTTTACTTATTTTCACATTTAGAATAATGTAAAATATAAAAAAACACTCTTCTTACTTCTATGAAAAAATAAACAATTTCATAACAAAATAGAGAATAACAGTAGCTAAAACACTGTGTACCATAATCTTACACGAAAAGTCAAACTGTTACTCAGAGTACAAGTCATAGACAAAGAAAAACTTACAAAGAAGAAATGATCAGATAAAAAGCACAAAACATTTTTTTAAAAAAACACAAAACTTTCTCTTCAAGGAACTAAGAGAAACTAGTAGCATAAGGAGACAGGCATACACAGAATATTAAAATATTTTTAAAACAACAGAATAGGTAATTTGGGAAAATAGTTGGACTTCCACTACTTCATTTAATCCAACCTCAATTTATCTTGATCATACTATACAACCTATAGATAAGTATATGCTAAAACAAAATTGTACAGAAAAATATGGAGGAATGGAACATAAATGGAATATCAGTCTTAGAACTTACAGATATGATGACACACAGACTATAGACATAATTAAGATACTCAGATATAACTCAGATACGAGAAATCAGGGTGGTAGAGGTATGCCAGAAGACTGAACTTAAGCATATCTTGTCCATTTTTCAAACACTGGGAAAGAAAGATTATGGAAACTAAAGAACAAAAATTTTGATGCCAATCTCCAGGATATTCAGAGATTAGACACTAATATGGAAGACTGGCAAAATTCAAGACACTAAAATCACTAGAAGTCAGCATGAGTTTACTAAAAGTAAGTCATGGTTCACTATTTCAATTTTCTCCTTTTTAAAAGATACTGTATTAGTATATTAGCTGATATGTACACAATGTGAACTCCTTAAGAGTATGGACTAATTTTTATAAATGCCACATATCTTGAGCCAAGAACACCAGGCATATACAATAGGTTCAATAAGCATTTGTTGAAAATTTGACAATAAATGAATTAATAAATTAATTAAGAATTTTAATGTTTCTTTATATAGTGGCCTTAATGGAGAAATAAGGGCTAAATTTTGATACAGTTGGACACAGTCAGTTGACTAAACCATAAAAACAACAACAAAAACCCCACAAAGATTAAGAGGTGATGCTTACTTAGCCAATACTATCAGCAATTTTGAGGAAGAAAAAGAAACCAAATTAAACTTGTAGATAACACTTTGTACTTAACACATCAGAGGATGTGAGAATTCCATTAAAAATTACATGAATGTCGATGGGCATGGTGGCACACACCTGTAATCCCAGCACTTGGGAGGCTGAGACAGGAGGACGCATGCGAGTTTGTGGCCAGCTGGGCTACAAAATGAGTTCAAGGCCAGCCCAAATTGCCTACTGAGACCTTGGCTCAAAAAGAAAAAAAAAAAAAAAAAAAAAAAAAAAAAAATTTAAAAAAAAAAAAAAAAAAAAAAAAAAAAAAAAAAAAAAAAAATTTACATGAATAATATAGTTGAACCTAATAAATTGACAGAAATGAATTAGTATTTGAAAGAAATCAACTAGGATACTCTGATAAAGTAATTCTATTCCAAGATAAATACTGAAAAGGAATGAAACCATACATCCACCCAAAAACTGGTATATAAATGCAAAAAACTGAATAGAATACTGTTATAGTTTATATTTGAAATGGCCCCCAAAAGCAAATGTGTTGAGTTGGTTCCCAGTACAGCAGTGCTCACACGTGGGTCTTCAGGAAAGTTTGGATCCTGAGGGCTCTAACCTCATCAGTGCATTTATCCATTGAGAGATTCATAAACTGACAGTGTTATTCAGAGATGGTATAAGGTGGGTTCCAGTTGGAGGAAGTAAGTCACTGGGCCCTTTCTCCCTCTCTTTCCCCACTGCTTTCTACACCACCTGCCTCCCAACAGGACATTCTCCCTCATCAAAGCCCCAAAGCAAGAAAGTAAAGTGACCATAGATGGGAACCTCTGAAATCACGAGCCACAATAAATCTTTCCTTTTTTAAAAACAGGTATTTCATCACAGCAACAAATATTGATATAACCTGGATAAACCTTGAAAAGATCATGGTAACTGAAAGAAGATGAGGCATAAAGGGCCATATATTATATGACTCTATTTATATGAAATATGAAGAACAGGCAACCAACAGAAAACAAAGTAAAATGGTGGCTCACAAGGCTTGGAGGAAGAGAGTGATGAGAAATGACTGCTACGGGGTAACAGATTTCACTGTTGATGAAAATCTTTGAAAACTAAGATAGTGGTAAGAGCTCTCCATTGTTAATAACTACTGATTTATACACATAAATGGAATTTTATACTAACGACTTGAATTATACAATTATAGTACACAAATTATATTTCAATGAAGCTGCTATTTAAAAGAAACACATCAATTGATGAATACAAGATAGAAAGTATCTATCAACAGAGCTGTTCACCTGAAGATTATAGTTTATCAAAACTTTACTTAATATAAACAAGGTATAGCTAAATAAGCAAAAGCAATTTTTTTTCTTTTTTTTTTTTTTTTTGGCACCAGGGATCGAACTCACAACTTTGAGCCTGCCAGACAGGCACTTAAGCCATTCAGCCAAACTCCTAGCCCTAGTTTTTTGAGGCAGGGTCGCACTATGTAGCTCAGGCCAGCCTTGTGCTCACGTTGTAGCCCAAGCCAGCCTCAAACTCACAAGGCTCCTCCTACCTGAGCCTCCTGAGTGCTGGGATTAAAGGCGTGCACCACCACACCCGGCCAGTAAAAGCAATTTAAAGTTGAATTTTAGTAATACAATAGTATTCATATGTCACAGTGCAAACACATTCCATGCTAGTCAAATCTCATTAGGGCAACTATGTTCTAGTCTAAGCACAATGTCTAGAGAAACTAATGTAAGTCCAGAGGAATGCATGCAGAATTCAAAAGGGATAAAAAACCACATCACATGAGAAAGGAATAAAGGTTGCTTAGCATAGGGGCAAAACTTTTAGAAGACACAACTATCTTCAAATATATGTTTATTAGACAAGAACGAATATTCCTACCCTGTGTTGCTATAGACAACTTAATAGAGTTAATCATTGGAAAGTAAGATAAGTGAAAATTAATTGGTCATGAGCTAAAATTACCAGTTATGATTCCTTTACAACAGTACTCTGCATTGAATAAACAGATTCAAGCAAATACTACTAAAAGATACTAAGAGTTTCAGAACTCTTATTTCAGAAAGAAATTTCTATAATATGTAGCAGACTGAAAGTGGTATTTTTAAATTTTCTTCTAATTCTATGATTTGATCCTACTTCAAAATTAAAAACCAAATAAATGCATGATGCCCAAAAGACATGATTTAAAATTTTACCTCATTGTTCTGTAATGGTGGTTTTCCACTTTTCTTACTGCAGAAGAAAAAAAGAGAGCTTTACTTTATTTGCAAAGTGTTATCATTAATATTACTATAAGATGTCAAAAAAATATAACACATTTCTCCAAATGGATTTCCTTTTCTAATACCCTACTGAGATAGAACATGTTCAATATCATGTTCAATTGCCTCTTTACATGGTGAGTATTCCTTATCTGCAAAGTTACTCAAGAGACATTCAACCTGTGCTAGGTATTACTTACAGAAAATGATCAGTAAATGATAGCTACTGTTATGTAACAGACATTGTTGGATTTTATATATGTACGCTATAAATGCACACACATATATGCTTATTTTATAAACATTTTCATGGGAAGGGGTAGGTTTATTTATCATTGAATCAAAGTTTAGCCATGTGAACTTCGTTGGTCCATGCGACGTTAGCAAACTGATACAAACCAAAGCTAGAAAAATGTTTGTACATCAGGCCCTCTCAGTTGGTGGGTCTCTTTCCCCAATCACACGGGCTATCCTAGCTAGTTTCCTAAAGGAATGTGTCATTCTCATATTACAAATAAGAAAACTGGCCTAAAAGAGCCTGAGGTACATGCTATTAATCCATGCTACTCTCCTAAACAATGTTATTAACAGGACGCAGTCCTTTTTATAATATATCACCGTGATATCCTATTCTTCTATATAACATTTATCACATTTTAAATTTCTTGTTTGATGTATATTTTCTTCTGGTAAACTAGTTCCATGGTGTCAGGAGCTACTGCATATTGCTTTCTCTGCAGCTGAGGTGAGAGGGTGCTTAGTATACAAAATGTGTATCAGGAATCAATACTAGTAAATGGAAGGCAGAGAAAGCAAGTTTAGACAGAACGCCAACTGTGATACAGACCTAACAAGATTTCAGTCAACCAAATGAAAGCTCTATAATGAGTACTGTTCATCAGAGTCTACTGATGGGCTGAAACGTCCAGCTCTCTGCTTTGCTCAGTCTACAAATCTATACTGCCCCATGGAGGTCATGGGCATGTGCGGGTGTCCTGGGTAGCTGAGGTAGATACTAAGGCACAGGAGAGAGGGGGCTGCCTGGATTCTACATTCTCACAGAGAAGCAGTAAGTCCTTCTTCACGAGGAATGTGAGGGGCACATCTTAATGTCTACTATGGAGGTCATACATTACTCAACACTCTATGTTGAACACCTTGTAGAGCTCCAGCTATCTGTAGAACAAGTATTTTCCTGTTTTCTTTTTCTTTTGTTTTTTTTTTTTTTGAGACAAGTCTCATTATATAGCTAAGACTGACCTTGAATGTGTAGCCCAGGCTGGCCTCAAAGTCATCACAATCTTCCTGCCTCTGCCACCCAAGTGCTGGGATGGCAGGCATGCACCACTATGCCCAGTTAGAATGAGCATTTTCAAGTAAGGTACAAGGTCACCAGACAAGGCTAGAAAGCCAAACTTCACTCCAATCCAACAGACGATCTTATTTTCAAAAGTGCTTAGGGTTTTATTGTTGTCAGTTCAAGACAACTTTTGTACCACAAGATGGTTTGTCTGTTTCCAAACTGTTGTAAATTCTAAAACTGTCTCAGAAAATGCATTTTAACAAAGTTAACAATCAACAGAATAAAGAGAAAACCAACAGAATGAGAAAAAATCTTTGCAACCATTCACCCAATAGAGTTTAATACTCAAAATATATAAGGAAGTCAACATAACAGCAAAAAAACCCACAACCTAATAAAAACATAAACCACGAACTTGACAGTCATTTCTCAAAACAGAGCAGGTACAAGAAAAAAAAATACTAAATATCCCTAATCATCAGGGAAACACAAATCAAAACTCCAATAAGGTATAACCTCACCTGTTAAAGAGTGGATATTGTCAAAAAGACAAAAGATAACAAATCATGATAAGGATAGCGAGAAAAGGGAGTATTTGTTGTGGAAATGTAAGTTAATAATGCCAGTATAGAAAACAACATATAATTCAGACAAATTAAAAATAGTACTGCCACATGACCCACCAATTCCACTTCTGCGTACACATCCAAATGAAATAAAATCAGTATCTTAAAGCGATACCCACACTCACATGTTCACTGCAGCATGGGACATGAGACAATGCTGGAGGTGAAGCCTGGTGGCGAGAGCTGGGTCACTGTGGGTGTGGTCTACCTTTATTCCTCCACTTTCCTTGATCCCTGTCTGCTTCCTCCTGCACTACTGTGAGCTACTTCTCTTCTGCTATGCCCTTCCTGCTACACCACCCTGCCAACTGCCCTGCTAACTGACTATGGACTGAAATCTCTATAGATTATGAGCCAAAATAAACCTCTCTTCCTACAACTTGTGGGTGTCCAATATTTTGTCCCAGCAACAAGAAAGTCAATAAAATTCCACAAAAACCCCTGAGAACTGATAATCCAATGCTTTTATTGTTCTAGAGCATAGACAGAAAAGCTTCCAAATTATTTTTGCTTTTAGGAAACCATTGATACCAAAACCTAACAAAAACTGAACAAAAAAACTACAGTCTATCCTTACTTATACCATAGTTTTATTTTCTTTCAAGTTTCAGACCACAATAATGTACTGTTTACTCAAAAATTAAATATTTTATAATTAAAATTTTAAAATAAACATAATCATTTCCAGAACAAAATCCAAACTCCAGAATATGGTACTCAAGAACTTTACGATATGAATCCAACCCTCCTTTACAGACTGATCTGACACTAAGCACAAATGCAAGTTACCTTAATGTATCAGATTAAACTATGTGAAATAGAAAATATCTGACAATTTTCCACTTATAAAATGTCAATTCCACATATCTTCTACCTAATACTACACTCTCCCCCAGTCTGTCTTTACATGCTATGTCTGCTTAAAAGGATTCTTCCTCAATCAACCTTTCAAATTTCTACTTGTCTTTAAAATTCAGCACAGGGGTTTCTTTAAACAGTGTCATCTCTTACCAGGCTCCCTAAGGTGGCCTTTCCTTACATCTTTTGCCCTGATGATATCTACTTGAAACCTCTTCCAGTCTTAAAATTGTGCTAATCAAGATAATAAATTACTATACTTGATGATCCTGTCTTAGAAACCTTCTCTAGCCGGGTGTGGTGGTGCATGCCTTTAATCCCAGCACTCGGGAGGCTGAGGTAGGAGGAGCCTTGTGAGTTCGAGGCAGGCTTGGGCTACAACATGAGTTCAAGGCCGGCCTGAGCTACATAGTGCGACCCTGCCTCAAAAAACTGGGGCTGGGGGTTTGGCTCAGTGGCTTAAGCGCCTGCCTGGTAGGCATGAGGTTGTGAGTTCGATCCCTGGTGCCACAAAAAAAAAAAAGAAACAAAAAAGAAACCTTCTCTGCCCATTCTCTCCCCTCAAACGGTGTGCATTATCAAGTACCCTTTGTGCTCCTTCTGCAATCTATGCCGTATCTGTCCCTCATCAGCTTCTTGAGAGCAGGGACCATGGTTTGTTCATCTATCACTAATACTTAAGACTATGCCTGGCACATGATAGGTATGTATATGTGAAACTTTTACCTTGTTTTGCCTAAATTTTGTTACGCTTATGTCAGTGAATTTCCTTTCAAAACTTTAAAGGGAGACTTTTAATGGAATCAAATCAAGACTTTTGGAGTTTGTCAAAAAAGCAGAAAGATCTAAGTGACAAGATACCAACCAGCTCTGGGCAATAGCGTGCAGCTGAGGCAGTAAACCGGAAGAAGTGAATGAGAGCACAGCCTCCTAGGACAAGCAATGAGGAGTACAAGGGTAGCAGCTTTTTTCATGAAACACAAAGGATAAAACAATTTTTATAAGGTACCATTTCAAATAAACGCTCAAAAGTTCAGCTACATTCGAATTCACTTCAAAGGGGAAAAATGGTAATTGCCATATCTACATTCCTCCTAGTACCTAGAACTTTTCCAATCATGTTACTGTCTTATCTAATTTTAACAATCATAATTCTATACTAAAACACCCTTATTTGGAGACAAATTACTTATCACTGACAGGTGAAGTGCTTAAAAACATACCATTTATAAACAAGATAAATTTAGAAAAATTCTCAAGCTATTCCCCAATTAGCATAACCTGATTTTGTTTGTATCATTAAAGATCTAGAACTGGACAAACTAAGGCCAAGAATATAAAGTCAAATCCTAACACCAATATCCACATTTAGTAATACTTACGCATTTTTTCTAATAATATAGTCCCTTAAAGCAAACATATATTTTGTATCATTAAAGATCTAGAACTGGACAAACTAAGGCCAAGAATATAAAGTCAAATCCTAACACCAATATCCACATTTAGTAATACTTACGCATTTTTTCTAATAATATAGTCCCTTAAAGCAAACATACACCTAAACTTAAGTCAACAAGTAGTCATTTCAGGAGCCACTAACATAAGCAAACGGTCTAATTCAAAACTTCAATTTTTTTTTATTCTTTAACAGACCAAATCTCATTTTTCTAAATGTCCTCAGTAATAGCAACTTTTCATCTTTTAGGGATGTGAATTCATTTTTAAAAATGCTCAAAATCAGCTGAAGCCATGTCATAAAAGCTAGATTATTACGTCAAACACAGAAGTACTGTCATGGTGAAAAAGGGAAAGACAAAGGAAGAAAGTCAATGATTGATGTACAGGAATATATACTGCCTTTACACTATACAATATTATGATTTTATTTGCATATTTTAAAAGGTAATTTCTTGTGCTTTACTTTTCCATTTAAAATAAGCCCACTGGTGTAGAATAATTAAGGAAACAGATAATGTGAAATTAAAAATTGAAAGCAAAATTCTCCAAATTTTTATTAAGACCCTACAGTATACTACAGGCCCAACAGGTACATCCAAAGGGACTGAAACATTAACAGGAACAGTACTTGCTCTTGAGGACTTTATAATTTAGTTAGAGAAAAATGATTGATAGGCAACTATATTTTTTTAAATTTTTTTATTTTAAGAGAAAAAGACACAGAAAAGAAAAAAAGTAAAACAGACAAACAAACAACAACAAATCCAATACAATAACATTATAGGTTTATAAAACAAGATCATAGGAATTTGACAATGGTTGTAATATTGCATATTGTTACCTTCAAAGGAGTTGTTTAGATTAACAGATATTGTATTGGGTGATATGTACCCCCAAGTCCTCATATACTTTTGAAGGGGCTGAGTCTGGCACAGGGATTGGCAATGTGAGTGCTGCACCCGCCCAGGGGTGGAGCTGACATACAGTGTAAATGAAGCGGGTCTTCCTCTTGCTCACTTTTTCTCTCTCTTGCCAGTGTGCCTTGCAGTTGCAGCCGCCATGAACCGCAGCCCCACCACGCCACGCTGCCTTGGAGCCAACTAAGTACGGACTGAAACTCCCGAGAAACTGTAAGAAATAAACCTTTCCTTCCCTAATTTTGGGCATCAGGTATTCTGTCTTGGCAATGAGTAAAAAGTAACTAAGACAGATATAGACATGTAAAATTGATCTAATCACATGAGTATTAACTGTTCTTTTTCAATAACTGATGCATTTAGTAGTATAGTCATTTTAACTATCTTATGTATACATATATACAAATTTATGTCTTTTTCCTTTTCCCTTCCTTCTTTCCTCCTTTTCCCTTATAATACCTCGTTATCTTCAAAACAACTGTCCATACCATTGGGCATAATATAATCAAACAAAATAGTACAGAATAAAACCAATAAAAACAGAATAATGGAAGCAATACAGGACTTCAAAACAATAGTAAAACAACAGTGGTTACCATAATGCCTCTTGTTATCTTCTAGGTAGTTGCCTATATCATCAGTCATAAAACAATCAAACAAATCAAAATAGAATAAAATCACTCAAAACAAAACAATGAAAGCAATGCAGGGCTTCAAAACAAGGTGATTGGAGATCAATAATGGCTACCATAATGTATTTTGTTATCTTTGAAATAGCTGTCCATGCCATCAAATATAATAAAATTAGACAAACCGAAATAGAATAAAACCAAACTAAACAGAACAATGCAAACAATACAGGACTCAAATCACAATAATAGATTAATGATGGCCACTGCCTTCCTTTTTTAGACACTTCCTCCCCTTTCATTTTTACAATATGTACTGTGTATTTTGAATCCTACTAACTCCTTTATTTTTTTTTTTGTACTAGGGAGGTAACATGATGTTCACCCATGTGACTCTGGATCATTTCATCCATGAACATGATCTTAAGTTGTATCCATTTACCTACAAGAGGCTTGAGGCTATCTTTCTTTATAGCTGAGTAGCTTTCCATTGGATAAAAATGCTGTATCTTTATAGTTTGTCCACTATATAGCTAATGGGCAAGCTACCCCCACTTCTTTCTGGTTCCTTGTCACATAGAGCATTGTTCTCTCTCCTTTGATTTTCAGTCTATGAACCCCCTTTCAAGTGTAATGTGTTTCTTGTATAAAGCATACTGATGGATCCTGTCTCCTGATCCACTCTGGATAGGCAACTATATTATCAGACAAAAAAAGTATTAAGATCTAAGCAAAGTGCTTTTGCAGAAAAGAGCAATTAATGTCAACCAATAAAGGAAAAGTAAAAACTTTACTACTGAAAGAATGTGAAATCTAAACTGAAACCTAACAAATGAACAGAATTTACAGTAGAAATGATAAAAGAATATTGTGTTCTACGCTAAGAGAATATGATGAATCAAAGAACTTATTTAGAGGGCAGAATATATTAGGGGAAAGGAAAACAGTCCTTTCTAGTATGATGTCCAGAAAAAAAAAGTATTCTTTTTAGAGTCAGACTAAGTCTGTTTAAATTCTAGTTATTATAGTACTGGTAGATTTCCTGGATCAGAATCCCAATTGTACTGTGCATAAGCCTGTGTCTATGAAAAAATCTCTCTTTACTTGAGTTCTGCCATCTAGGAGATATAAATAGTAACATCATTACTTAAATGATGTATGATGCCTATAACAGAGCCTGACACACGGTAAAGACCCAAAAAATGTCAGTGGCTATGTGAGTAGGAAAAACTGACTGACTCTCATCTGTAAAAGTGGGGGTAGTAATACTACCTCAGACAATCCCTGCCTTCAGTGAGAATACTTTAGGCACACGTGATTATGACTAGATCAGACATGATGAATATCTGAACAAAGGAACTGGCTATGGGAATGGAAGAACATAAACAGGAAAATTACTAGAAATGACAGGGTATGGTAATAGGCCAGAACTGAGAACTGATGGAAATGAGATGGAGGGAAAGACAAAAATTTAAAGAACCAGATAAAGATTGGAAACAGTATTATAAGTCCTGCAAGCCAAAGGATTTTCCTTTGCCTCACAAATAATTTGTACCCTGGGTAAATACAGAACAGTGACTCCTTAACCCCAATGAGTAACATTAAGGCCAGGGATACAGCTCAGTGGTAGAGCACTTGCCCAGCTGGAACAACTCTCAGCACAGAACAGCCTAAAACAGTAAAGAAAGCATTCAGGGAAATAAACACTAGATTCATAATAAACAATTCCCATGCTCCAGTTAGATAACTATATAGAAATGATCAGAAGACAAAGCAGGAGAGGGGGTTCTCAATGTAACTTTTTTGTGAAACAAAACTATGGAATCTGATTTTTGAATCTTGCTTTTGTTTATTAAAATGCTTTACTAAAATTTTTTAAAATATGCTCTTAAGGAACTTGGCTTAAATTGTTCCCTAACTGACACTGCATCCAGGGACCTAAAGAAGTAAACTTTGCTTTTTAAAGAAAAGTATGTTTACTATAGGCTCAAAATTACTCTGAGAAGTAACTTTAAATAAAATGTCTAAACCACAATTCAAAATAATCAAGTACAAAGAAAACTATATTCTGTAATCCTGATCCAACAGAAATTTTAAAAATAGAAATAGATCTAAAAAGATTTCAAATGTTGGAATTCCAGACATATCCCATAAAACTATGCAGAGTGTACTTCAAGAAATAAATTCAAGCCGGGCATGGTGGCGCACATCTTTAATCCCAGCACTCGGGAGGCTGAGGTAGGTGGAGCGTTGTGAGTTCGAGGTCGGCGTGGGCTACAATGCTAGCACAAGGCCAGCCTGAGCTACACAGTGCAACCCTGCCTCAAAAAACTAGGGCTGGGAGTTTGGCTCAGTGGCTTAAGCGCCTGTCTGGCAGACGCGAGGCTGTGAGCTCGATCCCTGGTGCCGCAAAAAAAAAAAAAAAGAAAGAAAAGAAAAGAAAGAAATTCATAAAAAATTTTAAAGATATTTAAAAATACAAAAAGCAACACTGATCTAAAATCAAATTTTTAAAAACAAAACTGAAATTTAATATATAATACTGAATATACAACTTCATATTGCTGAATAAAAAAACAACACTACGAAAAATCTACATAAATCAGGAGGAAAATAGATGAAGGTAGTATTCTAAAATGCTTTTACTCTTCAGGAAGATGGAGTGTTACTAATGTTTAGACTTGAAAAGTAACATGTTTAAATTTATAAGAGTAACCAGTAAAAGAATAACTTCCAAACTTACTGGGAGTATAAAAATGAAATAATAACAATGAGAAAGTAACTGCCTCACAAGTGAAATCAGGCAGAACTAGTAAAGGAGGAACTGCCAAGTCACAAAGAACAGAAGGTAAAAAACAACTGTTCTAAACAACTGAGTTTTGGAGTGGTTTATTATGTAGCAACAATAATTGGCATAAAGATGTATGTTTGTGGAAGTCATGGTCCAAAGAAAATTGCAAAAATTTTTTAAATGAAATAGATATCAAACAATGTTTACAAAATAAAATTTACAAATCAAAAAACCTGTGGAATCCAATTATAGTAGTACTTCCCAGAGATAATATAATCTGAAATACACACATTACAAAAGAATCTATCTCAGAATGTTAGAAAAGCAAAATTAATTAGAGAAACTAAAAGAATATAAATTGTTATGACTTGTAACTGATGTCCCCTTGAAGCCTTATGTGCTCACAGGTGGGGCTTTCCAGAGGTGGCTAGATCTAGGGTGTGTGAATATGAATTAAGGATGCGAGATAACTAAACTGGTTTAGCACAGTTTCCTTTATGGATAATGGAAGCCCCACCCTGGGTGTGGGTGGCACCAATCAAGAGGCTTATAGCCTGGATGAATACTCTATAAGGGGAAAAAGAAGGCAGGCAGGCTCAGTGCTTGCTGCTTTGCTGCTTCCTGATTGTCCACCAAGTACTGTTTTTTTTATATGCAGCCCTGCCTTGGAGCCAGCTGACAAAAGACTGAAACCTTTACAGACTGTGAGCTAAAATAAACATTTTCTCCTTTAACTTGTGAGTGTCGGGTGTTTTGTTCCAGCAATGAGAAAAATAACCAAGACACAAATAGAAGTAAAAAAATAAAATTTTAAAAAGACAATAAAGTAAAACTAAAAATGGGATTTTTGAAAGTTTATAAACTTTATGGCAAGATTGATCCAACAATAATGCAAAATAAACATTATCAATTGGCTAATCAGAAACAAAATCCCCACCAATATCTCAACATGCTGATTCTAAAGATTAGAGACATGCAATACAAGAGTCGATACCTATGGCACATTTTGTACTTTGTTTATAGTATTCACTGCATAAGATAGAGTTCCTCCACAACATTTATAAAATAGTACTCCTTTATAAAAACAGATTAAATCCTTTAACATTAAAGGCAAAAAATTCTCATGAAACATTAAGAAGATTCTGAGAAAATTACTAACAGTAATGACATAGCTTTAAAACAAATTTGTTAGGCAAAGAGGTAGACACAAGTAGTCCCAGATATTCAGGAGGCTAAGACAGGAGAATTACTTAAGCCAATGAGTTTGAGTCTAGTCTGAAGTACATGGTGAGACCTCCTTTCAAACACACACACACACACAAATACACACACACGTGCCTTTTAATTATGATATGAACCAAACTTACTGAAAAGCTACTAGAATAAAACAAATAATTTTCATATTCCTTTTATCTAAGTTTCCCAATTAACCACTTATACTTGCTTTATTATTCTCTCTCTACACATACAACCACAATTTTTTTCTAAACCAGGTGAGATTGACCTCTACTTTGGTGTTTATTATTTTTTTAAAATAATGATTTTCTCTTCTATAACTTCAATATTTTACCAAAATCAGAAAATCAACACTGATATAATATGATAATCTATAGTCCTTATTCAAATTTCTCCACTGGTCCCAAGAATATCCTCCACTCCTCGGGAGGCTGAGGTAGGTGGAGCATTGTGAGTATTAGGCCGGCTTGGGCTACAGCATGAGCAAGTCCCACCTGAACTACATAGTGAGACGCTGCCTCAAAAAAAATAGGGCCGGGAGTTTGACTCAGTGGCCTAAGCACCTGCCTGGCAGGCACGAAGTTGTGAGTTCAATCCCCAGTACTGCCAAAAAAAAAAAAAAAAAAAGAATATCCCCCACTGTGTTCAGTCACACACTTCCTTTCCACTCTGCTCATTCATTCATGCACAGTAAGTAACCAATTTCATAATTTTCTGATTTAATCTTTTTGGATATAAAATAAATTTGAGTATTTCATATAAAATAAATTGATTTTTCTTCTTTCTTAAATATAAGGTAATAAATAGATCAATCTTCTGCAAACCACTTTGCTTACTTAACAGTATTTTTTGGAAATTATTCCCTGTCAGTTCATAGAAAGCATCTTTATTTGTTTCACAGCTCCAAAGAAGTCCATATGTATAAGAAATAGTTTATTCATACACATTTTATGTAGATTTAAGCTGTTTCCAATAGCTGGCAATTACAAACAATGCTCCAATGATAACTTTAAACATATCATCAAAACTTGATCTTCAGTAGAACTGCTGGGTCAACAGGTAAATGCAGAGCAGTTTTGTCAGCTACTCCCTTCCCCAAAAAAACTGTTCCTCTGTATTAACACCAGCAGTGTAAGAATGCCAGTTTCTTCTCAGCCTCATCAAAAAGTACCCTGTTATATTTTTAATTTTCTTCCAAAGTAATATGTGAAACAGTATCTTAGTATAAATTTAATTTGCATATAAAATCTGTCGGGCACTCTGGGTCTGATGCCCACTATCCCCTTATGGTGGCTGTCTATCCTTTCTTTTCCATCTTTTTTCAATTAAACCATCTTCTGTAAAAAAAAATAAATAAATAGATAAATAAAATAAAAATAAAAAATAAATATAGTCTGTCATGTTAAATTACTCCTTGAGTAAAGTCAATCACATGTTTAAAGATCATTCATATATACTAAAAGCGCTTTATGTGTGACACTGCAGATATATTCTACAAGTTTGCCATTTAGCTTTTTAATGTCTTTTAAATTTTTCTTTTCAGTGCTAAAGAGGCTCACGCACTGAGTATCCCTTGTTTTTACTTTTTGAGACAGGGTCTTGCTAAGTTGCCCAGGCTGGCCTTAAACTTTGCATCCTATTACCTCATCCTCCTGAGTAGCTCAGATTACAAGCATGTGTCACCACATCTGGTATTACTTGTCTTCACATCATGGTAGAGTTTTAACCACACATCAGATTTTTAATTTTATATAGTCAAATAATCAATATTTTTTATTATATCTAGATTTTTTAGTCACATTTAGATTGTCCCTGTACCCAGGTTTAAGAGGAATCAATGCATTTTTCTGTTTTCTCGCACTTGTACAGTTAAATTAATTGGGTTTTTTTTTCCATTTTTTTTTTAAATTTTCAAGAGATTAAAACCAAATTAAATGAAACAGAATAAAGCCAAACAAAACAAAACAATGAAAGTGATACAGGACTTTAAAACAAGATAATAGGTAATCAACTATGGCTATCATAATACATTTTGTTATCTTCAAAATAGCTGCCCTGACCATCAGATATAATAACACTAAACTAAAAAAAAAAAAAAAAAAAAAAAAAAAAAAAAAAAAAAAAAAAAAAAAAAAAAAAAAAAAAAAAAAAAAAAAAAAAAAAAAAAAAAAAAAAAAAAAAAAAGAATAAAGCCAAACTAAACAAAACAATGCAAACAATATAGGATTTCAAAACAAGATAAGGGGAAATTAACAATGGCTACTATAATGCACCTTGTTACCTCCAAAACAGCTGCCCAGATCATCAGACATAGGCATGTAAAACTAACCAAACAATATAAGAACTAAATTGAAATTTCAGGTATGCGGCTTCGAATTTCTACTATGTCTATGTCTCCTGAACTTGTCCTGTGTGGGCTGGAGGTCTGAGATTGTATTTTGCTCATTTGTCTTAACATTCTCCTATATTTCTCCAAATCAACCTGTTGCTGCATCCTGGGTGCTTCCTGCATTGGTTGCCAGGCCCTCGGTGTAGGGGATTGGGCTAGGCATTTGGGTTTCTCTGATCTGGGGTTCCTGGTGTGGTAGAGAGGCACGGGACAGCAGTTCATTGATGTTCCCCTGATGGCAGCAGGACAGCCTCGGGGCATGGGTTCTTCTCCATGCCAGCATGGGGCTCTAAGCCATTTCTAATGAATTGACGACTACACTTCCAAAGTTCTGAAATGGCCAACAGACCCTAGAAATCTTTCTAGGCTCCTGTTTGAAACCAGCAGCAACAACAAACCGCTATCCTTGATTCAGGGCCCAAAAGATTGATTTATTCTTATATACAGCATAGATCCAATTTATCCTATTTCCAAGGGCTATCCAGCTATTTTACCACCATTCATTAAAAATCTGAGATGAATGGGATGATTCTGAATCTCCCTTGAATGCAGGACCCCCAACTCAAATAGACTCAGCAACTAAGATAGGAAAACCAAAAAGCCATAGACATATTACATGAGAAGTAAATGGGCAAAACATTGCTGGAGTCCCAAAATATAAATAGGAGGTACAAAACACCAAAAACTGTAATACTTGAATAGTAGCAGCATCTTCAAACAAAAACAGAGAAAATTAACAGGATATATCAATGCACATGAGGGAAATTCCAAAATCACTCAACAAACTCACTGGAAATATCTCAACAGATATTTATCAGTTATCTCACTGGAAATATCTTAACTTTGAGAGCAGCAGCTAAAACGGGAGAGGGGGTTCTACACAGTTCAATAAATAGCACATCAATGCAAGGGTCTGGCAGAGGAAAGCTATTCACATTATGGCAGCCAGGAAGCAGAGAGATGAAAGAGCCAGGGAGGAAGATGTATCTTTCCAGATCACGCCCCCAGTGGCCCACCTCTAATGAGGCCCCACCTCCTAACAGCAAGTCAGTAATAACACCCCTACAATCCAGTCATATTCCATAAGCCCTGTCTTATGAGCAGGAAAGATTTTTGGCGACATCTAGATATAAACCATAACATTCCATCCCTGGAGCCCAAAAAACTCATGCTCATCTCTTTATGCAAAACATGTTTAGTCCAACTCTAAGTGTTGCCAAAGTCTTAACAGTTTCAGCATTGCTGAAAAGTCTGTGTCCAAAGTCTCTTCTGAGACTCAATTAGCAGTGAGCCCCTGTTAAAACAAACAAACAAACAAACAAACAAAAAACAGGCCAGGGAGTTAGCCACACAAGCACCTGCATGGCGTGTGCAAGGTTGTGAGCTCGATCCCCAGTACAAAAACAAAACAAAGCAAAAACAACAACAACAACAAAAACCCTGTCAAACACTGCTAACATACAATAGCACAGGGTAAACATTCCCATTCCAAAAGGAGAAATAGGAGGATAGAAAGAAATGGAACCAAACTCAAGACCAAAACTCGACAGGGCAAACATTAAACCCTGGACCCTGTAGCTCCATGTCCAGTATCCAAGGCAGATAGTGGTGAAGTGTGAACTCCAAAGGGCTTGGGTGACACTGTCGCTAATCACTGCTGATTGCAGCCCTCATGGCCTCCCCGCTTTGAGGTGGCTTCACTCATCGCCTGCGGCTCTCCTCAGACATTCCACATGCCTGTCTCCTCCAATTTCCTGGAGTCTCTACTGTAGTTTCTCTACTGTAGCTTCACTCTCATAGCTTTACACACTGCCCTCTCAGTTGCACACTGTCTGGCCTCCTTAGGCCTTCTTCTGAAAAATGGGTGGAAGCCTCTCTGACCCCACAATTCTTGCATTCTGCATGTGTAAAACCAGCACTACATGGAGAAGCAGCCAGGCCTCCTCAAGTCATGGCTGCCAAGATCTCCAAGTGGCTGAGTGGCTAAACACTGGCAAGCAAATCTTTGGGATCCGATTCCCTAGGCAGCCCTTCTCAAGTAACGTACTCTGGAGTTCTTTTCTAAAAGCAAAGTTTTTCACTTTGACACTTTTGAACCTGAGATGGGTGGGGTCTTGTTGATTGTTGGGATGCTCTCAAGGCATATTTCCTACTGTCCTGATACAAAGTACTTCGCTTCTTTTCAATCTTTTTAGCAACCTCACTTCTAACAACTAGCCAGCTATAACAACCCCATAATACAAACACCTTCCTAAAGCCCCATCTATGAGCAGGTGAGGCACCTGAGGGACACCAAGATATAAACCAGATCAAGTGCTATTTACTAAATGATAAAATGTCTTTTTTTCTTAAGAAACACCATGTCTCATGTTGCTGACTTCATATATTTAAATTGTACAGATTTTAAAAATAACATCCAGCAACTTATAAACACAACATGCTAGCTAAACTATTTACCTAGAGAAGTTGCTCTATTATACAATGCATTTATTTCTAACAAATTTGAAATATTAAGCAATCAAAATAATTTATGCATAAAGTACACCTACCTTTGATACCTATAAAGTGACTAAGTTTGGTAATCTGCTTACAGCTATCAAGCAAGCTGATTATGCTTTGGTGAGCTTTATTTTCAATTTTACACTTTATTAAACTGCATTTATTCAGAACTGCTTATCTAGCGAAAGGATAAGAAATGTACATTTTTAAAGAACATCTTTTAGTATGTTCAGTTGTTCCTAACAAGGGTTTTCACCATCCTAATATGTACAATAGTTTCCACTGAAAACACAAGCATGAGTTAGCAAAAGCATTTAGCTCTTATGCTTATGGAAGGCTATATTCTTGACACAGATGCCTAGAACAAAAGTTACTTCATTCATAAAATGAATGCTGTGATTGTTCTTAAGCAAAGGCCCAATGCCTAATTTTTGTGGAAATACTATGAATGCCATTTTAAACAAGTCTAACCCCTTCCATAAAAATCTTACCAAAACAATAAGAGAAATAGCATTTGTAATAAAATTTTAATTTAACACATATAATTCCAAAGAAAATGTAGAAGAGTCTTTCCTTGTTGTAACTCTAGTTTACATTCCAGCAGGTGATAATATTTACCAGGTCATGGACATGTCTGACATTAATTCTGGGGAAAAAAATACAATTTATTTATTTAGATGAACAGTATGGCATGGGTACTTAGAAGTGTTAAATTCTAGAAACAAGGATGAGTTCACCAAAAATTCACATCAGACTAAGCTCATTCCCTTCCCTGAAGGGTTATAAAAACTGCAAACTTTGTTTCCTATGCTACAAAGTGGCATTTGATGTTAGACCACGTCAGGGATTCTTTTCCTTTTCCATGCAAGAGAATAATACCACGTAAAGCTTTAGGATCTGTTATGGTTTATGTCTAGATGTCCCCGCAGAGCCTCATGCAGTTATGGGAGTGGGTTTCTAGAGGTTGTGATTGATTCAGCATCCAATGCTGGGATTATAGGTATGACTGCTACACTTGCCCTGGGGCAGGTAGCCTGCGTACACCATAAGGGAGGACAAGAGACTTGCTCTCTCTGGCCTACCCTTTTGCTCTTGTTGCTTTTACTGTCTTCCGCCACCAAGATTCATCACCTTTCTACCATGCCACTCTGCCTTGGAGTCAGCTGATTATGGACTGAAACCTCCACAAACTATGATCTAAATTCACCTCTCCTTCCTTAATTTTCAGTGTTGGGTATTTTGCCCCAGCAACAAGAGAGATGTAACTAAGACAGACATAAAGGCACTCAGGGACTTGAAAGTTCAAATCCCACTTGGAAACTTAACAAGACTGTCTCAAAAATAAAATTAAATAAATAAATAAATAAATAAAAGGGCTGGGTGATATAGCTCAGTAGTAGGTGGTCCCTGGGATCAATCTAGTACTACCATTTAAAAAACAAAACAAAACAAAAAAAGTTAATAAAATAATAATGATCCCACGTTCCTAAGTTACTTTGTTTTTATTTTTTATTATAAGTACATGTGTGCAGTATGTTTATATTCCTTGTGGGAAGTTGGTATAATTACATAACATTTGTTAATGGCTTTTTCAACCCCTTTTCTTTCCCACCCTAACCCTTTATCCATTTCTTGATCCTCTTTCATTTTTTGTACATACAATATCCACAGTACATAATGTAACATTCCTGTGTGGAGTTGTTACATGTATATGATACATCATACTTCCTTTTTTCAATCCCTGTGTCTCCTCTCCCTCCCTTCCATCTCTTGAGCTCCTTCCTCTTTGAAAAAGATCTCCCTACTTCCTATTATCTATCTTTTATTTTGCTCCTTATATTTTCAGTTTCTCTTGTAAGAGAAACCATGCAATGTTTAAGCTTGTGTTTATTTTGCTTAACATTATGGTCCCAAGGTGCATCCATTTTCCTATAAAGGACTCAAATTTATCTGACTTTATATTGTAGTACTCCAATGTGTGCAAAGACCACATACTCTTTATCTATTCATCTGCTGATGGACATATAATCAGCTTCCAAGATTTAGCTATTATGAGTTGTGCTGCTATAAACATGGGTATGTATATATCAAGTATCACTGCAATACAGGTCTTTAACACTTTTGGGAAGATACCTAAAAAAGGAATAGCTGGGTCAAATGAAATTTCTAGTTTTAGACTTTTGAGGCATTTCCGTGCTGATTCTCATAGTGGTTGTAATACTAGTTTACATCCCCACCAACTGTGTAGAAGTGTTCCTTTTTCCTCACAGCCTCTCTAGCATTTGTTGAGTTCTTGATGATGGTCACTTTCTGGGGTAAGATGGAATCTTGTTGTTTTAATCTCAGTTTCTCGCAAGGCCATGTTGAGCATTTCTTTCTTTACTGGCCATTTGTACTTCTTCTGAGAAGAGTCTACTCATTTCAGTTGCCTATTTCATGATTTGGTCCTCTATTTTGAGGAATCTCACTTCCTGAATTCTTTATTTAGCTTAGTTATTAGTCCTCTGTATGATGAATAGCTCACAAAATTTTTACCTATTCTACTGGCCGTCTTCACTCTATTGGTCATTTTTTGCTGTGCAGTGTTGGAGATCATCAAGTTGTACTCTACAAAGAAATGAAACCCCTTGCCTTGATCTAAGCCCTTTGCTTTGATCTTTCTCTAACCTCTCCTTCAACCCTATTCACTGAGATATGCAGAGCTGACTGTATTCAAACAGATTATCTTGATTACTTTTCTCTTGTTGCTGCAACAAAATACCTGGCACCCCAAATGAAGGAAGGAAAGGTTTATTTATCTCACTGTTTGTGGAGGTTTCAGTCCATAATCAGCTGGCTCCAAGGCAGGGTGGCATGGCACCAGGGCAACACTTCAAGGCAGTGGCCAGCAAAAGCAGCCAGAGCAAAAGGGGGCAAGAGCAAACCTCTTTTCCTTCCTTATGTTGTACACAGGCCACCCACCCCATCCTGGGCCAGTGTAGCACTCACAAAATCTCTATGCCCTCCTCTTGCACAGGCTGAGGATATTCACAAAGTAAAGATCCTGGCTCCCTGCTGGGTCTCTCAGTTAAACTTCTAAACTTTTCAAGTTGACACAATGTATTAACTGTAACACAGATATTCCTTTAATAAGATAAAAGAATGCAATTTAGTCCAGATGATCAATAACAAAGTAGGAGCATGTAGGTGAGAACAGCCATGTTGGAAGCTGGAACATTGGTGGCTGGAATCCAGGCTGTGAGATATCAGGGCTAAGACAGGAGATAATATCTCAGCTGAGGCCATGGCACTCAAAGAATTATATCTTCCTGGCAGTAAAGGTGCCAACCTTGCATACATCAAACTTCCTTACATTGCTAATTGGAGGCTTTTGTGCCTGGTACAAAATTGTTCTGTTTCTCATTACAGCCAATGTCTGCAAAGTTTCTCTTCCCTACCATTCTGCCCTGACTCCCACCTGCCTCCCTGACTGATACCAATAAAAGCTGTAACTTTTTGGACACGTGGTCTTCCGTTCCACAGAGAATACTGGTTTATCCCAGAGCTCAATTGCAGAACTTTCTCTTTGTCATTCTTTTGCTTCCCTGTACCATACAGCCAAGTAGGAGACCTAAACCCTCCATGGAGGTTTTGGTAGTATAGAAGCTTTTAAATTTGCTACAATTCCATTTGTTGTTTCTCAGGACTATTTCCTGGGCAACCAGGGTTCTGTTGAGAAATTCCTCACCTATCCCTATGAGTTCAAGAGTTTTACCCATTTTATCTCCTGACAGGTTATGGTTTCCTTTAATATTCTGTTCTTTGATCCATTTTGATTTCAGTTCAGTACATGGTGAGGCATATGGGTCTACTCTCAATCTTCTATACAGGTCTACACTCAATCTTCTATGTGTGGAGTGTCAGGTTTTCCAGCTCCATTCTCTAAAGAGGTTATCTTTCCTCCAGTGTTTTTGGCATCTTTATCAAAGATCAAGCAGTTGAATCCCCTGGAGGTGGTTTCTGAATCCTCTATTCTATTTCACTGATCCTCATGTCTGTTTCTGTCCCTTTATCACAGTAGCGCTGTGATATAACTTCAGGTTCAAGATAGAGATGCCTCCCACTCTATTCTTGTTACCCGGGATTTCTTCTGCTCTTCTTCTGGGTCTCTTCTGGTTTCCTATGAACTGCTTTCCTATGAACTGCTTTCCTATGAACTTTCCTATGAACTGCTTTCTCCAGTTCCATGAAGAATGCTGTTGGAATTTTGACTGAGATTAACTCTGTATGTAAATTAAAAAATGCTTCTGTTCAAGAACAATTCAGCTCACAAACAGGAACATTCGACAAAATTTTGCTTCCACTCGCAAACTCCACATGAGGTAACCAATGACCACAGCCATCTTTCCGAGTCACGAAATGAATTAAGTTTAGTAAACCAAGGTACCACTGTATTTAATTTTTTCTGGTGCTATTGTGAACAGTATTTTTTCCCTAACTTCTTACTCGTTGGGTTCATTACTAGCATACAAGAATACGACTGATTTTTGTGTTGATTTTGTATCCTGTTACATTACCAAATTTGGTTATTAATTCTAACAGTTATTAATTCTAAGAGATGAATTTTGGGGGAAGGGTCATCTATATGTAGGATCATGTCATCTGCAAATGATAATCTGTCTTGTTCCTTTCCTATACATATTGTTTTTATTTCTTTTTCCTACCTAATTGCTCTTGTTAATGTTTTGAGTACTATGTGGAACAAAAGTTGTGTTTTCTAAGTTTCTGAAATTTGCTTTACCTTACAAATAGGAAGCATATGGGAACAAAGCTCCCAAATAGCGCACAATATAATAAAGGTGACAATATACATTTGTAGCAAGAAAAAATCCGTTATTTAAAACAATGACAGCCCTAAGAAATGGAAATTTCAGAAGTAGAGTCATTCAACAAGTATTTTCTGAGGGCCTACTACATTCCAGCCACAGCACTAGTCACTACAGCTATAACCATGAACAAAACAGACAAGTATTTCTGCTTTTGTGGCACTTATATCCTAGCAGAACATATACACAATAAACAAGATAAATATGTATCATACATATAGTACATTTATAATGTTAAGTGCTAAACAGAAAAGTAAAGTTAGGAAGGTGGGCACAGCATGTGTATAAAGGATACTATTCTAAAGTTAAGTGGCAGTTAAGACTCATTAAGGTGTTTGATAAAGACTGAAAGAGGGAAAGGAGTAACCAGTGTGGTATCTGGGAAAAAAGTATTCCAGGCAAGGGGAATAGCAAATGCAAAAGTTCTGGATCAGAATGCCTACCTAAAGATGCTAATGTACTATTATGGTTTAGACTTGAAATGTCCCTCAAAACTCATGAACTAAAGGCTTCATTGCTCGTGGTGGCTCATGCCTTTAATCCCAGCACTCGGGAGGCTGAGGTAGGCGGAGCGTTGTGAGTTCGAGGCCGGCTTGGGCTACAAGCGCGAGCATAAGGCCGGCCTGAGCTACATAGTGCAACCCTGCCTCAAAAAAAATCAGGGCTGGGAGTTTGGCTCAGTGCCTTAAGCGCCTGCCCTGGCAGGTGCGAGGTTGTGAGTTCAATCCCCGGTGCCACAAAAAAATAAATAAATAAAAAATAAAAATAAAAAAATAAAGGCTTCGTTGCTATCTGATGGGCTTTTGGGAAAATGACTGAATTATGTGGACTCTGACTTTATGAAATGGATTAATTTATTCATGGGATAATAATTTGATGGCATTATTGGGAAGTGATGGAAACAAAACTGGAGCCTCATCAAACAGATCATGGGGACATGACCTTGCAGACTGTATCTGATCCCTGGGCTATTCTGGCTCTTTAGATCCCTACCTCTGTTTCCTTATCACCAGAAAGTAAGCAGCCTTTCCTTTCCATCATGTTCCTGCCTTGCCACAAGCCTAAAAGCAATGAAGCCTAATCATGGGCTGAAATCTTTGAAAACATGAATCAAAATACGTGCTCCTTCCATTATGTTGTTACTCTGAGGTATTCTGTCACAGTGACAAAAGTTGACTAACACTGTGCTAAAAAATGAGAAGAATAATTAAACCACCTGTGCTCAGCTCCCCCCAGCCTACTACAGACAACTACACAGTTCTCAGAATACTAATCAGGGCTTAATGTACCTTAGCTAGGTTCAGTACACAGCTGCTTTTGCTGGTAAATACACTAGTTCTTTTATTATCTTTTGTTTCCTACACATCTCGTTTTATCTCAGAGATCTACTTATCTACTAATGCAGGGTCTCATTCTGCTCCAGCCCCTCACGAGCAAGCCCTGAGAATTTGGCAAACTGTGAACTGAGAAAAGTGAAGCTATGCCCTTATAAAATTTGATTTCAAATTAGCAGATCTAAGGAAAGAAAGATGAATTTGAAGTTTGCAGAAAAGTTGTATGGGGGGTTAGTGGAAAAAGCGCAAAAAGTAGAAACTACAGATATGAGGACATCCAAATGATAAAGAAAAGACCTGGTTATAGCCCA
>RJWM01008669.1:0-71787 GCA_004363535.1 Dasyprocta punctata
TTCATATTTCTGGAATATCAGCCTGTGGGCACCAGGAAGCCCACACAGCGTCTTAATTGTGGTAATGCTTTTAAGACAATTTTGTTGTTAAAACTCAATAAACATGTGGAAAGAAGAAAGTCAGTTATTTACCTAAGTAAATAAAATGTGCCCTAAATGACTCATGTATGGAATGTGTAATTATGAAAACAGTCTAGGGTAAATTAAAATAGATCAATATATTTAACACATCAAATAAAAATTTTTGAATGCCAAAAGCATAAAGTCAAAATACAAATGATAAAGTAGGACAAAATATTTGAAGTGTATGAGATAAAAGGCTAATTCCAAAAACACAGCTTTTAAAAATTGATCAAAAAATAATAAAAGCTTAGAAAAGTTGGCAAAACTTGAACAGACTTTATTACAACAATGTAAAAATTATTTATTTATAATAACTAAAACGAAAAATTAAACTACACAAAATATTTTGCACCTGTCCAATTCCCCCAAATGAAAAGAAACCCACAAGCTATTCTGATTGTGAACATTGCTGGTGGTTGAGAACAACTGCAGACATTTATCTGGTGTATCAAAATTACAACTGTATTTATCTGTTGATTCATCAGTCTCATTTTTAGAAAGATACAATTTTATGAATTTAAAACTACTTTTATTTATTGCATTATGGTTTGCAATGGTATTACTCAACCTGGGTTAATTGGAAGAGGCTTTAAATCATATTAGCAATTGCAGACTTTCAAACAATGAAAAGGCACTTAAACCATTAATATTGATATTGGCTAAGGCCTGGACACACCTAGGCATAAATTCTTTAAAGAGGTTCTTAAGTGGTTTTCACACAAAGCCCCCATACCTTTCACTAATGATTCCTATAGTCTGGCATGCTGGCATGGGATCTTTTCTTTTTCTTTCTTTCTTTCTTTTTCCTTTCTTTCTTTCTTTCTTTCTTTCTTTTTTTTTTTTTTCCTGGTACTGGGGATTGAACTCACAACCTTGCGCCTGCCAGGCAGGCACTTAGGCCACTGGGCTAAATCCCTGGCCCTTGGAATGGAATTTTTCAAGAATAAACGTAAATGTAAGCAGCCAGGTCACCCGTGAAAAGAAGTAAGCACCCTCTTCTTTCATCCGTTGACAAGTAGCTTCACCCTTCTCCTTTCAAAAAATTCCTATCAACCATGCAGATAGGTAGATCTGAGCTTATAGCTAGTTGCTTCCTTGCCAGTTGCCCATACAATACAGCTTTATCTTTCAGTGAAGACTCAGTGCCCTGATGTTACTGTGCGAAGACTCAGTCTGTTCACTGCATAAAGCAAACAATTTAGCAGAGGGAAGGTGGGCGGTACAGAAAGCACTCTATGGGAATGAGCTAGCTGACTAGGCAAGTTAAGAGTTTATATTGGAAATTTAAGAAAGTGCAAATTTAGCTACAGATGGGTGGGGGATGGAATAATCATTGTTCTTGCAGCGGCCCATTTCTTTGGCACACATTCTAGTGTTACTTGAAGCTCATCAGATGTATTGGGTATCGTAAATCTAAAGAAAGATTACTGATTAGGAAGTTTATGACTGATGTTTCTCTTGTTCCTTTTTTCCCTGAATATCTGACTCTACTGATTAATATCTTAGTCCTTTAGGTGTGGCTTTCCTCTGGACTTTATGATACTGGGCACAAGTACAGAAAACAAAATGCAAGTTTGCAATGAATAATTTGCAAAAGACAGGGAACTTCAACTGAACTGGCTTCTAGGTGCACCAATCAGCCTTTGCTTGATAACATGAAGCAACTTTTATACTTGGCTACTGGGTAGAGACGAGAGTTGGAGAATAGAGTTTGCAAAAATCAAATTAGAAGGTTCTTAGGATGATTGTTAATATGGAATGTCGCTCTACTGGAAAACAGAGAGGGGCTTTTGCTGCCATGTCTTGGAAATTTTATTAGTCACACAGAGTAATGGAAATGTAGGAGTTACCTGGGATCTTGTGATGGTGAGAAAGACTTGCATGAGAAATTTTATAAATTCCTGAATAATTATGTAGGGAAATAGAATGAAGGGCTCATTAAGCTTTATTAAAAATTAATAGAGAACTCTTCTAAAGGTAACTTCTGCCTTGACAGATAGACTGGAGCAATTACAGTTAGACAAAGACAAAGTCAGAGAAAGCACCCAGGCAGGAAGTTTCTAGGTAGAGCACACTTCCCATTTACTTAATCCTTAAACCCAAACTACATTTTTTGTAAGGCTCCCAGCCATACTCTTATCCACCACCAAAGGATAGGGAAGCCTTGTTCAGAAGAAATCCAAGGTTAGGAGCAAAGGCAACCAGGGAGCCAGTCAGATTCCAGGAGCCTAGTGAGAGAAGGCTCTCAATAAAGGAAGCTGGAGCCGGGCATGGTGGCACACGCCTTTAATCCCAGCACTCCCTAGGCTGAGGTAGGAGAAGCGTTGTGAATTCAAGGCCGGCTTGGGCTACAACATGAGCGCAAGGCTGGCCTAAGCTACAAAGTGCAACCCTGTCTCAAAAAAACGAAGGTTGAGAGTTCAGCTCAATGGCTTAAGTGCCTGTCTGGTAGGCACAAAGTTGTGAGTTCAATCCCCGGTGCCACACACAAAAAATAAGTAAATAAAATACATACATACGTACATACATACATAAAAGAAGTTGGAGGTAAAGATCCATGGCTATTTCACTTCCAGTGCCCTCTACTCTACTATCCCAGAGTAGCTGTCTGTCTTTTTTCTTTACCATCTTTTTCTTTTCCCCAAATAAACTCTTCTTCTATTTTAAACTCTGCCTCTGTAATTCATTACTGAAGGTGAAAATTTATGATCCTAGCAGGATCCCAGAGGACCCCAGCAGGGTCTCAGGTCCAGCAGAGCAGTGACATGATGTGGCACAGTGCACACACCTCCACAGAGGTTACAGTCACAGCTTCCCAGATGTCCACTCATTGTGCATCACTGGTCAGAGAAGCCAGTCGCTGTTGCAGTAGGGAGGAAAAACTTTCCATCAACTCTCTGAAGTTCAGTACTGGGGGCCTGCAAACTAAACTGACAAAAGACAGATTAATAAGAAAAGAAAAAGACAAAATTTACTTGGCATGGACACAAAGGTCACAGAAAATAGAGTTCAAAGCAGTTACAATTTGAGAATTATATGCCATCTTATTGGAGAAAAGACAGGAGAGAGAAAGGGCACTATGGTGAAACAAATAGCTTTCAGAAGAGATAAATGGGCCCTTAAGAAAATAGATAGGGACATGATAATTAAGTGACAACATGTGGGTGATTGCTTATCCTGGTGCTGACATCTTTGGTTTCTCATCTCTGATGACAGGAGTCAATCTTTCCTGGTTGAATGACTCCCAGGAAGGGATTAATGACAGCTGGATTTTTGAAATCTCTGCTATTATGTAGATGAGAATTCAGAATAAAATCTCTTCTTGGGTCTGTTAATTCTCAAATATCCTCTGCTAAAAATAATTCTTATGCCACTATGGTACATTCTGGATGCCTTCAGGGCCATTGACACACTTCTTAGTGATGCAGGCCAAACATTTAATTTTGGATATTATATAACAGATAGTTAAAAATAGATATCTTCCTTTCTTTTCCAATCACATTCTGGTTTACAAGACCTGTTCCTGAGTGGGCAATTTAGGGAAAGGTTCACCAAACTACACAGGATATCATTGTAAGGCTTGAAAACTAAGAATAAGTTTTTCATTTTTCAGTGGTTAAAAAAATACAAAGAACACCATTTAGTGACTGCGGTGAATTAATTAATGTTTAACTGGAGCAGAAACACCCAGCTGAACTGAGTCAGCATGGTTCTGAGCATGAAAGACCCACCTGAGGATTGCTGCCAGAGCAGCAGAAAAGGAGAATGGGAGGGAAGGATTGCACGCCGCTGATTTCCCAGGAGTTTTGTTGTGACTGATTTTCCTTATACTGAACAGAACTCCACCCACCAGCCTTCCCTCTGCTCCACACTGACCTCTGCCTCGTGCTGACTGGTCTGTCTCGGGGTGCAGGAGCTTCCTGCAGATGCGCACTAGGGTAAGGTGTGCAGTGGGGCAGGTGTCTGGGTCTCCTTCTCCTCTCTCCTCCTCCCCCTCCTCCCTTACTCACCTCCCCCCTCTCTCTCTCTTATCTATCTGTTCCCATATGAGGAGGAGCTGGGTCCTTACTGTCCAGACTGCTTTATCCTTGGCTGAGCTCTGGTCTTCACCTTTGTTTTGAGTGTTGCTTGCTTCCTGACTCCCATGTAGATCTCTCAGCCTCCTCGCACAGATCCTTTACCCTGTGGGCACAGACTTTCTACCTTTTACTGCTGGTCCTTAGGCCTTTCCAATGCAGATCCTTGATATACACTTGCAAGAGGCATTGCCCTGGGCTCGAGGCATCCCTCTGGACTCATGGAGGACTTTGCCATGGAATCCAGGTCCTTGGCTGGATTCTTCAGGTCCCCAGTGCCCATACAGATCTCTTGAACTCTTCTGCACTTGACTTTTTGGGTAAATAGTATAAGACAATCCTATGCGTTTATGTGTCCCATACTAAACCTATTTCCTCGGAAACCCTGACTACAACAGTGACATGTAAAAGCCAGTTAATAAAGTTAGTTTTTTAAAACTGCAACTGCATAAATTTAGATATTGTATTGCTATTCTCATCTGCAATAGGGTTGAGTAAGTATGACAGAGACAGAGTGGTTAAAAGGCCTAAAATATTCACTATGTCTTAAAAACCCTAAAATATTCACTGGTCTTAAAAGAAATGTTTGCCCAGCCCTAGTTTAGAGATCTACTTTTTTCACCAAGAAATTCTGACTTAAATACTAGAAAGAAAATATATAAAAATTGTTATTATGCTGATATGTATTTAAAGTAGTCTTCTTAAGATGAAAGCATTCTACCTTTCTTTAAATCTATCTATATGTGTATGTGTGTGTGTGCACACACGTGTGTGCATGTTATATGACATATGATACACTCACAGTTGTCTTGTGGTGTCCACAGGGAACTGCTTCTAAGACTATTTACAAGCGCCAAAATCTATGATTCCTGAGATCACTTATATAAGATGACATAATATTTGGATGTAACCTACACACATCTTCCCTTATACTTTAATCACCTCTAGGTTACTTAAAGTACTTAACATTTTATCTATGCGCTACTTCATTTGAGAAGATTCAGTTGAATATTTGGTATGCAGCAAATGTAAGCTTTTTGAGGGGTGCAATTTCTGGATTTTCCCTCCCAATATTTTAGTTCTGCAACAGGCTGAAAGCATGGATGTGGAACCTACAGATCAGGCTGACCTACTTACTGTATCACATTCTTCATTAGGCATTGATTTTTTTAAAAAAAATATTCTGATTGGGCTATAGCTACCAGGACATTCATTTTCTTCACATTTCTAGCATTCTTTGCAGCCAAAAATGGCAAAATGACCTAATTTTGGTCAATGAAATATAAGCAGATCTCTACTGGAGCATACAGGTCCTGGAAAAACTTGTTTTCTTAAAAAGTATATTTAAAACTTTACCAGACTATTATTAGTCAGCTTTAAAACTTTACCAGTCTACTATACTATAGAAAAACACCTGAGGCAATTAACCTTAAAGTGAAGAGTTTTGTTTTGCCTCACAGTTCTGGGCATCCTGGTCTAAAACTGAGCATTCCCAATGATTTGGCTTCTGATGAGGGAACCCGTCTTGGCAGGCATGTGTGGCTGAGCAAAGCTGCTCACAGCATGGGTAAGCAAGCAGAGAGCAAGACAGGGAGAGGGAGAACTCAGGGTCCCACAGTCCCCTTCAAAGGTGCAACCCCAATGATCCAAGGATCTCCCACTATGCCCCACCTTCTAAAGGTTCTCCCGCCTCCTGATCACCACCACCAGGAGGACGAAACCTTTGACATACGGACCCTTGGAGGATGTATCTCCAAACCACAGTATGCGCTTAACCCAACAATCCTAAGTGTACTCACTCTTCCAATTTTCAATGCAGAAGTGCCGCCTGAAATTGGAGCAGCCACACTGTGGCCATAAGGCAATGCCGAGTGAATAATAGATATTGGCCCTGACATCTTTGAACTGCTACACAAGCAGTGCTCACAAAAACAATGCTATCATTATCTCCAGTAAGCAAAGGTTATCTGAGACCATAGAAATGTCCTGAAAAAATTAAGATGCTCTTCTACTCCATTATTAAAACACCCTAAAATTCAAGGGCATAAATCTAGCACCAGAAGTAAATTTATTGTCTTAGAGACTACTACCAAAAGAGAAAATCCGACAAATATTGGCCTCAGAGACTTCATCTACAATCTTTTTTATGAGAACTTGTTTCCCCTTATTGCTTCCAGGTCTTCAGGTGGCTCTGTCTGAGCCCAACTTTGTGAATCTATTTCCTTTCATTCTTCCTGCCATTGCTCAGTTCTTTGCCAGAGGCAGTGACAGTGCTAACTCTTTCTCCTCTCCTTAATAATGTATAGCAATCTCTGTAAGCCTAACCAATATCCCATTGGCAAATTGCACAGTAGTGTCACAGTGATTCAGGCAACATTCTTCTATGCTGTCTGCAAATCTATGTTCATTGATCCTTCTGGGAATCTTGCTTCCATTTTTAAAGAAATAGTTTAAAAGTCTTTTTCCCTCCTGGGAATAAAGGCCAATGTAAGGTTCTTGTTCCTTAAGGATGCAAAGGAAAAAAAATTCAGAAGAAGACTTAATTTTGTAAATAGACCTTTGTCCAATGGACTATGTTTGTATTTGAGTTTTTCCTGATGAATATTTTAATGCAATTGCAATTTTTCTGGGGCTATTAAGTAGGTAGAGATATGTATTACCCTAACTTTCTCAACTTCCCCAAAGTCAGCCAAGTATGTAATAAGCCATAGTAAAATTAATATAAAAAATCTACAGAATTTGCAAATAAATAACTCATACTCAGAAATTTATTTAAGATAATGACAAGAGGTTCATGAAACCTTCACCAAATCCTCCATAAGAACCAATTATAAGCTGGGTGTGGCGGCGCACGCCTTTAATCCCAGCACTCGGGAGGCTGAGGTAGGAGGAGCGTTGTGAGTTCGAGGCCGGTTTGGGCTACATTGCGAGCACAAGGCTGGCCTGAGCTACACAGTGCGACCCTGCCTCAAAAAACCAGGGCTGGGAGTTTGGCTCAGTGGTTTAAGCACCTGCCCTGGCAGGTGTGAGGTTGTGAGTTCAATCCCCGGTGCCACAAAAAAAAAAAAAAAAAAAAAAAAGGGCCAATCATAGCCATCTTAAAATAAGCAGGTCATTGTTTGTTATCGTTGATTATAGCATTCTAATTGCAGTACTAGATTATACATCTGACATTATTGCAATTATTTTCTAGTTATTTTTGTCACAGAGTTGAATAACTCAGAATTATTCAAACAAAATGCAAATAGAAAATATAGTCATTTCAGTTTTAGTAAAACTGCTCTCAATTTTTAACATAATAAATATGCTGAACACCTATAATATAGAACACCAATTCTATTTATCCAACTAATAAAGAAGCAAAGCAAGCAGCCACTTATCTTAAAGACCAAAAAATAATATACCAGTGATACAGCTAATAATATGATTTAAGATAATTTCAAATTTGGAAAGGATTGAATTCCCTGATGAAAATATGCTATCTATTTAAACAACACAAAGTTCACAAACAATATGCAAAATGAAATGAGTTAGTTTATACTATTTGTTGAAATTTCCTGCTGGTCTCTTTGAAACTTTAGAAGATGAAATCTCAACTTTTGGCACACTTATACCATGGCTTAATTTTTTAATACATTGGAATGGGAAAAAAATCTCCCAGTGATAAATTCCTATAAAATAAAACCATCTCCTATAAAGGGTAGACTCTTACTGAGATAGAACCACATTTTCCTTAGTCTTATGCAGGGGCAAATAAACTATCAGTGATCAAGTGCCTCTAACACTAAGAGTCTCACAGGAAGCCTCATCTGCTGAAGATTTTTAGTAGGCAGCAAGAATCTGCATCAACATGGTTTTCCTGTGCTTGTTGAAATCTAAAATATAGCAGTTTTCCTCCACTTTAGAAGGAAAAAAGATCAAGTTACTGGAAACAGATTCAACAATAGATATTTTTCATAAAGGGAACATGAATAGTCCCCTACCCTCCACCCCATGTAAAGCATGGCAGCGTGTCCACTGTGTTTTCAGGATAATTCCGTTACCTGTGAAAGAAATGCACCTTAAACTAGTGAAGCAAATTGAGAGAATGTGCTATCCCGTCTAACCAGAACCCAGAAGGCAGTGAATATAGATCTGGATGTAGGAGACCCCAGATTCAATAACACAAACAACATAAGGGCTTTCTCTGTGTCTCTACTTCTCTCCAGTTGGTTCATTGGTACATACCGGCTTCTCTATAGGACCTTAGAAGGACGTGGTTTTGAAATTTATAGCCTAATTCTTACACCTTAAACAGGCAGGAATGACAATTCTCTTTCTCTGAGATGTGTCTCTGCTTGTACAATTTTTCATAGCTAAAGTCTGGGCAATATCCTGGGTGCCTCTTGGATTCCATCTCTGCCACTGGGGTAAACTACTACGCTTGGCAAACTGCACCAGAAGCATATGATCACAGTAAACGTGGAAGCTTCACTTAAAGAAAGTAAAGTTGAACTTGTATCAAAATACAGTCATCCCTCAATACCCAATGGGTTTGGTTACAAAATTCCCTGTAGATAACCCAATCTGTAGATGCTGCAGTCCATTATAAAAAACGATATAATATTTGCATGTAGCCTACTCTTATAAACTTTATAACTTCTTAACAGGAATTATTATAATATCTAATGCAATAACATGTAAATATTATGATTTGGGTCTCAATGTCCCACCAAAGTCTCATGTGTCCAGAGTTGGGGCTTTTGGAAAGTGATTTGTTCGTGGACCAGTATACTTCTCAGGAGATTAATCCATGGATGAATCTATAGCTGAATGTGCTGTTAGGATTTTGGCCTGGTCAAAAGAGGAAGTAATAGAAGTCACTAGAGGCATGGCCTGGAAGGTTATATTTCCCCACCTGGCTCCTACCCTCACTTTGCTTCCTAACTCTCAGCTTTCCCCTAGCAGACTGTTCCACCATGCTGCTTCTGCAGTGGAGCCAGCCAACCATAGACAAAAAACATTAGCCAAAATAAACCTCTCCTCCTTTAAGCTGTGTGTGTTGGGTATTTTGTTCCAGCAACTAGAAAGTAACTAAGACAAGGATAATGACAAGAAAAGTAAGTTATACATGTTCAGTACTGATGCCATTGTTTTCCCAAGTATTTTGATACAGAGTTAGTGAAATCTATGCATGTGGTACCCATGGACACAGAAGACCAACTGTATTCATACAAATAAAATTCCTCAAAGTTCATGCAATTTCTATTTTTCACTGTAGAACTATATTTACGTCAAACTGTGTTCCCTAAAGAAATTGGCAACCTGAAAATCTTCCTGGTCTCTGTCAACAAAATCATAATCTAATTTTCAGATTGTATACATCAAGGTAATTTTTAAGCCTGTTCTTCAAGTTATAAGAGAAGTGAACCACACTTTTAGAGGAGTAGACTTTAGGAAGATTCTAACACATGGTCTCCAAATCAGGTGATACCTCCAGGGCAGCTTCTGTATTTCTAAAAGCTCTTGTAACATGCCGTCCCATGGGCCATGCCAATCTTGTAGTAGCCTAATTTATGGCCTTGCACATCAAGTTTTCAACACGGCCATCGTGTGTAAACCTTCCAAAATATGCTGAGATGGCCAAAAACGCACTTGCCCTTTTAGCTAATGCAGAGGAAAGGTGAGTTAATTAAAGAATAAGGGTGCTTTCCACTCTTCCAATTTTCCTGCTTTTTTAAACAACTAAGGCAATAAATAAGTCAAGTTAAAAAAGAAGGTCGTTTCCACTCTTTCCATTTTCCTACAGGTTAGAGAACTCCTCATTATTCAGTGCTTTATCGTCAACCCAAGGGCAAGTCATTCACCTGCTACCTTTTCCCTAGTGTATTAGGATACTGTCATTCTCCTGTCCTCCACCATTCAAATTGCAGCTCATTAGAAGGCACACTTTCCATCCTGACCTTGCGAGATCCTTCTGTATATTGTAATCATCCCCGACCCAAGATCAAAGTTTCCAGGTCCTCTGGTTCATACTGTGTTCTTTAAAAGGCATTGCATGTGCTTGATTGCAAAACTGACCACAAGCTTTTCCCATTGTCCTCTTTGTGCTAATTGGCATTGCTCACCTGCACTGTATGGCCTATTTTTAATGACTTCCTTTGGCAGATGGAACATTAACAGATGTGACAGAAAGGGGCGCCTGAAAAGCCATGTGTGTTGGAGCTTTCCCACGTTCCCCGAGCCACCATGGGTATGAGCCCAAGCTGTTGGGCTGAATGAAGAAAGGCAAATTGCTCAGTCATTCCTGTTAGCCTAGTCAAATATCCACATCTATCCCAGAAGCACAGAGCCCGAGGTGACTGTGGTTCCTTCCATGTGGACCCAGCTGAGACCAGCCTAATTTGCCAACTCACAGAATTATAAAATATATTAATGATTGTTGCCGTAAGTTTCTAAGGTTTGGTGTAGGCTTTATACAGCAATATCTAGGTAGCAAATGGAGCTCTGGAGTCATGTGATCAGAGGGCCCTGCAATTCATTGTAATGCCTTTTTTAAGCTTCAGTGTCAGTGACAAGATGGGGCACTAAAGTCCATTTCTCATCCTTTGATGTGTGTTCAATCCTCTAGCAACATTTCTCCCTTACTAGGAAAAGGCAGATAAAATAGAGGATGAGAAAGATTTTACAAGTTATGAGTGAGAAAGGAAGTATAACTACAGAAATAGAAGTCAGCATCCATATCGATACTTGGTAAATGTATTTGGAAGCCTTAAAGTATATAGTAAGTCTCCAGTTTTTTAAACCTTTAAAGAATAAATGATTCAGCTAATCTTTTTATTTATTCATTTGTTTATTTATTTATTTATTTTTTTTGTGGCACTGGGGATCAAGCTCAAAAACCTCACGTCTGCCAGACAGGCGCTTAAGCCGCTAAGCCAAACTCCCGGCCCTGGTTTTTTAAGGCAGGGTCGCACTATGTAGCTCAGGCTGGTCTTGCGCTTGCCTTGTAGCCCAGGCAGGCCTTGAACTCACTACGCTCCTCCTACCTCAGCCTCCTGAGTGCTGGGATTAAAGATGTGCACCACCACAGCCCGCGGGATTCTGATAATCTTCTAATAAACTTTTTCAGACCATACAAACTGATAAAAATCTCTCCAATGAATGATAAGATGGATGTGCCTCCAGCATATAGAACAAATAAAATAAATAGACACATTTTATTTAAGAGAACTATACTTTATATTACGACTATTACATGACTGGTAATTAGAATCCAACAAGATAGCAAGCCATACTTGTATTGGTTTCTGAGGGCTACCTGAACAAAGACCCACAATCTGTCTAGGTTTGTGTAACAGAAATTTATTTTCTATTTACTCTCTGAGAGTTGAGACTTAGAGGTATGAAATCAGTGTGATCGAGGGCATGCTTTTTCTGAAGTCCAAAAGGAAAATCTGTTTCATGTTTTCCCCTCTCAGTTTCTGTCGCCGTTCCCTGGTACTCCAACCTCTGCTTCCATCATTTTGTGTGTCTGTACTCTTTCTCTCACTGTCTTTCTGTAAGTACTTTCATTGTCCTGTTGACCTCACCTTCACTGGTACATCTGCAAAAGCTCTATTTATAAGTAAGATCAAATTCACAGGTATTTTGGTTATATTTCAGTAGATCTTGGAGGACATAATTCTACTCATAGCAATGGTATGATGAACTAGTAGGTTGAATTCAGTAAAGCAAGGTTTCTTTAGTATTAGGAAATATAACAAAATACTCTTACAACCACAGACTTGAAATTATGACAATATAAATACTGAAAAAGCAATTTAGAGAAATAACATTTTTATACAATATCTCAGAAAGACAATAGGAGAGAATTGCTTCAATATGACAAAACTTACTGTAGCAGCTGAAAATGATATTCTAACTCATGTAGCACCAAAAGCACCTCACTAAAACAGGGTGTGGAAAACAGTGGCCTCTAAACTCCATTAATATTGAAAGTTATCTTAGAGGTACCACTGAATTTAGTATGAGAAGAAATTAGAAATTGGAATAAACACTGTAAAGAAAAGAGTTTTGTTTTGCTGCTAAGGGCATTTGCAAACATAAAACACATCCAGTTAGAAACAAAGGGGAAACCAAAAACAATCTCTAACTAGTAAGGAAGTCTAATTTGCCACTTCCCTAGAGCACTCTGTGAGGTAACCACAGTGAAGGGTGAGTGGAGCTGAACTCTGCAGAAAAGTCACTCAGCTAATTGCAGGCTTATTGCAGATTACATCCCAATCTGTAATCTGCAAATGTTGACACCTGAGTAGGTGGAAATGGAGATAGAAATAAAGGAAAAAGAAAAATAGTGCGACCCTGTCTCAAAAAACCAGGGCTGGGAGTTTGGCTCAGTGCCTTAAGCGCCTGCCCTGGCAAGCGCGAGGTTGTGAGTTCAATCCCCGGTGCCGCAAAAAAAAAAAAAAAAAAAAAAAAAAAAAAAAAAAGAAAAAGAAAATTCATTTCACTAACAATAGCAGTAATATGAGAAACAGGATATAATATTAAATATATAAACATGTTCTGAAAGAACCAGAAAGATACTTTTTCTCACAGCAGAAGGTTCAATCTTACAGTGTGTTATTTCTCACAAAATTTGTTTATAATTTAATTCGATTCCAGTTAGCATTCCCTAAGATGATTCCTTATTAAATTAGACAAATTATTTTAAATTTCAAATAAAAGGATAAATGCTGAACTGTAATGAGTGGAAACATGGAAGAAGGTACAATAAAAAGAACTTCATGACTAAATATTTGAAGGGAACTGGAATCCTGTAATGAAATCAATACATTACTAGCACAGGAATAGATCATACATCACAAGAACGGAAAATGCAATTTAACCTTGCCTCCTCCTCATTCTAAATTCTTTTCATTGTTTTGTAACGATCCTTTTAGTGAATTGCTGTCAGTCAGTTTAGACTGAGCATTTGGTAAACAGAAATCTCTCACAACTCTAGAGCCAAGAATCCAGGCAGGTTGAGTTCAAGGAGGGCCCTCCTCTGGATTGTACGCTGCTGCTAGTTTCTCCTGTTTTCATTTGGAGGAAAAAGAGCTTTCTGGCCTCTTGTTACGTGGGTACTGGTCCCATTCATGAAGGCACATGACCAAATTAACTCCCAAAGTCTCCACCTCCAAATAGCATCACACTGGAGACTGGCGTTTCACCCTGGATTTTGAACACTTACCCACTCAGTCTGTTAACTCATTTTCTTAAGCCCATTTCCAGCATCTCTTCTCCTGCCACAAAATTTCAAGTAGCTGGCATAACTCTCCACTGCTCTTTGATGAAATCTGAAGTTACTATAAAATTCAAAATTCTTTAAAATGACCCTTTTTCCCTTTATGACTTTTCTCCTATTATTCCCTTCTTCAGGCTCTTCTGCAAGAAATTCTGATTGGGATACATTTTTCTTGAAATCTGAAGTTTTTTTTTTTTCAAGCTCTGCTCTCCCCATGCAGGTTTTCCTGGCCTCACATCTGACATATTCTCACCTGTATTCTATTGATGGTTTCCTATATATGTATGCATAGCGAATTCCCTAATTTAGAGCAGCTGTCTTAAAACAGAATATTTAATTTATCTCTAAATTGTTCAGGAAATAATAATAACATACGACATAGCTATAGAACCTTGAGATATATCTATGTATCTATAGATCAAGATACTTCTTAAGTGAATAAAAGCTAATGTCATTAATTTATTGGCTATACATATATATATGCATGAGATTTTTGTTGAACCTAACAAGTATTTTTCATTCAGTAATTTCAATGTCTTCTCAGAGCTTATATTCTAAACATTTTAGCATGGAATTTGAAGCAGACACAACATACTATTCCACTATATACAGATACATTGTCTTGTTTGAATTCTTTCCAGTTTAACTTTTCATAATTCCCAAAATACATGTGTTATTCTCAATTTTCCTCTGTGTATGAATCTCTATTTTGATATTCAATAATTTCATTTTGGTCATAGACTTCATTTCAGCGTTTTTATGACTAACCTGAATAGTGTCACAGTAGGCTGTCAAAATATTTCTTAAGTGTATAAAAGCTATTTTCATCAAGCTATTGGTCCATCTACTTATCAATAGTCACAAATTGTCTTTTAAGGCTTAGTTTAAGTACTTCATTGATTTCTGATCACTCCACCTGGACATAATTTCACATTTTTCAACTATAAAGGCATTATGTGTCACTTTAAATTAGAGATTTTCAATAGTGCATCAGTTGATATCTTATTTTCATTTGATTTATATGTGTTCTGGATCATAGACAAGCATGTTGAGAATCAAACCACTAGCTATATTTCTTCATTATTTCATGTCTGATGGATTACAATATCTTACCTAAGTTCAAGTAACATTCTGTTTCAGTGACACAACTCAGTCTTTCCCACTTACAGAATCAAGCACCACACTATTTTTTCTTATGATGACTTCAGTCTTAATATTTTAAAATCATTTACATGTATGTATCCTCTCCTTGTGAAACAAAATCTAGAAGCTAAGAGCACCTGTATATAATCTTTTTATTCAACATCTAGTATAGTGGTTAAGGAAAGCATTACATAAACATTTATTTAACAAATATAATTTAATGAACTTTTGTTGAAAATGGTAATAGCTTAGTGTAATACGTATATGTGTGTGTGTGTGCGTGTGCGTGCGTGCATGTGTGTGTGTGATACAAAGTAATTATAGTCATCTTGACAACTCAGTACATAAACACATGACATCTTAATCATCTTTAGGTCCCCTTTCCTACCTGTACTGCTTACTCACTCCTTCTCAGAACCCTCGTCCATCTCTACAAAGTCTGGTTTCCTGTCATCTCTCTTGTATTTTTCTCTTTAAACTGTCTAAATTTTGAGTTTTTAATATAAGAAAAACCATTCAATATTGAACCTTTTGTATCTGGTTTATTTCTCTTAGGATTGTGTTCTCAAGGTAAGTCTTTTTCTACAAATGACTCGAATTTATCTTTATGACTGAGTAGTACTCCACTGTGTACATATGACCCTTTGTTAATCCATTTACCTGTTGATGAGAATATAGGCTGCTTCCAAGACTAACTGTTATGAATTGTATTGGTGTAAATATGCATGTATCACAATAATATGATGACCAATTCTTTCAGAAAGATACCCAGAATGAGTATAGCTAAATCAAATGGAATTTCCATTTTTAGTATTTTGAGGAATTTCTGTACCAGTTTCCATAATGGTTGTGTTAGTTTATATTCCCACAACAACGTAGAAGGATTCTTTATATTACAACTTCATCAGAATTTGTTTTTGAGAGCTTTATGATACTCATTTTTTCTGGAGTAAAATAGGCTTTCAGTATTGTTTTGGTTTGCATTTCACTAATGACCAGAGATATTCAATAATTTTTTCATGAACTTATTGACCATTTGTATTTCTTCTTTTGAAAACTGTTTATTCATTTTAATTGTCCATTTTTTATTGGGTCCTTTATTTGTGGGATCTGATTTTTTTGTGTTCTTTATATGTTCTATATAATAGTCTTAAGTCCTGGGAATGGCTGGCAAGGATTTTCTTCCCCCAATCTGCAGATATCTCTTCATTATGTTGGTTGTTTCCTTTTCTGTGCAAATGTTTTTTAACTTGATGTAATTCAGTTTGCTGCTTGTTAGTGTTATTTCTTGTGTAACTGGCATTCTGTACAGAAACTTCTCAACTATGTCCATGTTTTAAAGAATTTTACCTCTTTATCTTCCAACAGATTGTTTGTGTTTCTATATCTAGGTCTTTGATTCATTTTGATTTGATTTTAGTACAGAGTGAGAGATGTGAGTCAAGATTAATTCTTCTCCATGTGGATAATCAGTTTCCCCAGCACTATTTGTTGAAGAGGGTGTTTTTATCCAGTTCATTTTTGGATCCTTCATCAAAATTCAAATAGCTGAAGGTGTCTCTGGTTTTCTTGACATCCTCTATTCTATTCCATTCATCAGTATGTTTATTTTGTTCTAGTATCATGCTATTTTTATTACTATAGCTTTGTAGGATGACTTGAAATCTGGGATTGTGATGTCTCCTGTTTTGTACTTGATGCTCAAGATTACTTTGGCTAGTCCAAGTCTCTTTTCTTTTGTTCTTCGTTTCTTTGTTTCTTTGTTTCTTTCTTTCTTCCTTCCTTCCTTCCTTCCTTCCTTCCTTCCTTCCTTCCTTCCTTCCTTTCTCTTTTTTTTTGTACCAGGGATCAAACTCATGACCTTGTACTTACCAAGCAAGCTTACTTGAACTGCTGAGCTAAATCCCTAGCCCTCTGAGTCTCTTTAGAGTGCATATGATTATAGGTTACTTGGTTAATTTTCTCTTTTTGCTGAGACAAAAAGCCTGCCATCCAAGGTTGAGGGAGAAAGGGTTTATTTAGCTCACAGTTTTTAAAGGTTTCAGTCCATTATCAGCTGGCTTTGAGGCAAGGTGTTATGGTATAGGGGCAGTCATTCATGGTGGCAGAAGACAGCAAAAGCAACAAGAGCAAAAAGGAGGGAGTAAGCCTCATTCCTTCCCTTATATAGTATGCAGGCTACCTGCCCTAGGCCAAGTGTAACACATATAAACATAATGTCTAGCACTAGGCAACAAACCAGTCACAAACTCTAGATTCAGCTGCTTCTGAAAAGCCTGATCCCTTGTGACCTCATGAGGCTTTTGGGGGGCATCTAGACACAAACCATAGCAATAAGAGTGATTTATTTCTAATGATGAATGCTAAGAGCATATTCACTGGAATTGTATTAAATCTACATATTATTTTTAGCAATATGGGCATTTTCACAGTATTGTTTTTGCCCATCCAGAAAAAGGGAATGTCTTTCCATTTTCTCATGTTCTCTTCCATCTTTTTTTTTCAGACTACTATTCTGATTGTAGAAATCATTTACTTTCTAAATTAGGTTAATTCCTAGGTTTTTTTGAAACTACTGTGAATAGAATTGTTTTTCTGATTACTTTCTCAGTTGGAACATTGTTGGTGCACAGGAAATTCATTGGTTTGCATGTATGGCTTTTATACCCTGCCACTTTGATTAATTTATATATCAGTTCTAGGAATTCTCTATTGGAGATTTTGGGTGTTCAGTGAAAAAAGGTATGTCATCTGCAAATAGAAATAGTTTGACTTCTTTCTTTTCTATGCATTTTACTTTCTTGATTGCTCATGGTAAATTACAAGTTCTATATTGAATTGGCATGGTGAGAGTGCATACTCTTGTTTCTAATTTTAAAGGGGATGCTTTCAATTCTTCCTTATGTAGTGTGATATTGGCAGTGAGTTTGTGATACATGGCTTTTATTAGTTTGAGATAAAGTACTTCTACAGTTATTCTCATCAGAGTTTTTTCATTATTATGAATCTATGTTGAATTTGTCAAAGTTTTTTTTTCTGCATCTATTGAGATCATTATGTAATTTTTAACCTTGCTTCTGCTGTATTACATTATGTTGAACCACCTTTGCATCTCTGGTATAAAATCCATATGCTTATGATGTATGATCTTTTTAATGATTTGTCATATTCTGTTTGCCAGTATATTACTGAGAATTTTTGCCTCTATGATTATTAAAAATGTTGGCCTGTAATTTTTTTGTTCAATCTTTATCCAGCTTTTGTGTTAGGGTAACTGGTAGGAATGAAATGGGCAATGTTCTTTCCCTTTCAGTTTCTGGAGAGTTTGAAGAATGTGTTAGCTCTTACCTGAAGTTCTGGTGAAATTCAGCAGTGAATCTATTGGGTCTTAGGCTTCCTTTGGTTGGTAGGGTTTTTATTTCTGCCTCTGTTTCATTGCTTGTTACTGATCTGGTCAGGGTTTTTATACTTTCTTGATACCATGTTTATAATTTATGTTTGTCTAGGAATTTCTTCATGTCTTCCAGCTTCTCCAAATTAGTGGAATGCAAATTTTCACAATAGTTTCTTATAATCCTCAGAATTTTGGAACTGTTTGTTGTGATTTTTTCTTTTCATTTCTAATTGCATTCATGTGGGTCTTTCTTCGCATAAGTTTGGCTAAGGTTTTATCAATCTTATTTATTTTTTGAAAGAACCAACTCTTTGATTCGTAGAATCTTTGTACTATTTTTAGTCCCGCTTCATTAATTTCCACCTAGATCTTAATGATTTCCTTTCTTCTACTAGTTTCAAATTTGAATTATTCTTGTTTTTCATGAATTTTGTGGTGAATCATTAGGTTATTTATTTGGTATCACTTTTTTAAAATGAATCTTAATAGTTAAAATATTCTTTCTTAAAACTATTTCCATTATGTCCCATAGGTTTTGGCATGCTGTACTTCTATTGTTATTTGATTCTAAAATTTTTAAATGTCTTCACTAATTTTTTCAATAACACTTTGATTATTCTAGAGTGTATTATTTAATCTTCATGTGTTTGCATAGTTTCTGTGGTTTCTTTTGCTGTTGATTTGTTCCACTATGATACGATAGTATTTAGGAGGTTATTTTAGTTTTTTATTTGTACTTATTCAAATAAGACTTAAGGACTAAAATATGACTACTTTGGGAAAAGTATTGTGTACTGCTGAGAGAAATGTGTGTTATGTTGTTGAATGAAGCACTCTATAGATATCTATTAACTCCATTTGTTCACTTGTGTAGTTTAACTCTGATATTTCCCTGTTGGTAGTCTCTGCTTGACTTACCTGTTTCTGAGGGAAGAATTGAGGTTCCCTGCTATGACTGTATTGGTATCTATTTGTCTTTCTATGTCCAATAGCTTTTGTTTTCTAAAGTTAGGTGTGCCCAAACTTGACACATACATATTTACAATTGTTATCTCTGTTGAATTGTTCTCTTTACCAGTGTGTAGTGGCATTCTTCATCTTTCTTGACCAGTTTTAGCTTGAAATCCACTTTTTAAAAAAAGTAGCATAGCTACTTCTATTTGCTTTTGGGCTCATGTTATATGAAGCATTAGCTGGCACCCTATCATTTTCAGTATACATATTTACTTTTGAATGATATTTCTGTCTTGTAGGCAATGTATAGTTAGATTTTGCTTTTTGATCCAATCTACCACTCTGTGCTTTTAGTTTGGAAATTTAAGTCTATTAACATTGAGAGTTATTTGCGTAAGGTATTTCCTAAACATTGTCATTGCAATATTTTCCCAGTGTTGATTTCTTTATATTTTTTCTTTAATTTGGCTACTCTCCTAGTTACATGTACACTTTCCATTGGGCATTTTGGTATGGCTGGCCTCTCTGTCTCTGCCTACAATTCCCTTAAGTATTTTCTGAAGTTCTGATTTGTTTTCTTCATTCTTTGTCAAAGGAAGGCTTTTATTTCTCCATTCATTTTGAATGATAATTTTGTGGTATATAGAAGTCTTTTAGGTCTTACAAAACTTTACTCCAAGCTCTTCTGGCCTTTAAAGTTTGTGCTGAGAAATATGCTATTATTTTGATAGCCTGGCCATTACATGTTACTTACTATTTACCTCTAATGGCTTTTATTATTCTTTGTATTGAATTTCTGGAATTTTTACTGTGATGTGTCATGGAGATGTTCTTTCTAGTTGATGCTATTTAGGGTTTTATAAGCTTCATTTACCTGAAAATTGAATTTTTCCCTTGATTTAGAAAAAAATTCAGCTATGATTTTAGTCAGTACACTTTCAGCTATCCTCTAATCTTTCTTTTACTCCAACAATTCTTAATTTTATTCTGTCATCTAGTAGCAGTTAAATCTATTTTCTATGGTGTTTCATTGTTTTTAGGGTAGTATTGAATACATGATCTACTACATTAACCTTGTTTTCTGATTTTGAGACTTTCTTCACATTGGTTGGTTCTGACATCCATATTTTCAATTGAATGTTTCACATGATGGATTTCTGCTTTGTTTCTTTTCATAATTTCTGACTAATTACCATAATGGTAAGTCACATCTTATATCATCTTGTTTAGTTCAGTCAGTTGATTTTTTATATCCTCATTAAATTCACTGAACAGTATATTAAGTCTTTTGTCTGATTGATTAAATGCTACTTGAATTCACTAAACATCATTTGAATTTGCTTATTTGGTTCATTGCTGGTCTCCTCAAGCATTTTATTTATTTATTTACTTATTTAAATTTTGCAGAGAATAAAACCAAAAGAAATAAACAGAATAGAGTTAATCAACGCTGAACAATGAAATAATAAGGGTATCAGAAATACAGCACAAGCACAAATACTAAAAGCTCTCAGAGAAAATAAACAGATCACCTATGAAGGAAAGCCTGTTAGAATCATGGCAGACTTCTCAACACAAACCTGTAAGTTAAGAAAAGCTTGGAGTGAAGTATTTCAAATTCTGAAAGAAAACAACTTTCAACCCAGACTGATGTACCCTGCAAAACTATCTTTAAAAATTGATGGAGAAATAAGATACTTTCATGACAAAGAACAACTGAAGAAATTTATGGCCACCAAACCAACACTACAAAGAGTACTGAAAGACACTCTAGAAAGAGACAAAGACAGCTACAATCTTAAGAACAACAACAAAAGGAAACCACTAAGCAGGGCAAATAATTAAACAGAAAATGCAGAAAACCAACAACAGAAAGATATCATGACAGGGATGAGCCAGTACATATCAGTTATATCAATCAGTGTAAATGGTCTCAACTCACCAACAAAAAGAAACAGACTAGCAGAGTGGGTTAAGAAACAAAACCCAACAATATGCTATGTACAAGAAACACATTTCACTCAAAAGGAAATTCACAGACTAAAAAATCAAAGGCTAGAAAACAATACTCCATGCAACAAGAACCCAGAAAAAAGCAGGGGTAGCTATTATGCTTGCAGACAATATGAACTTCAAACCAAAAATAATCAAAAGAGATAAAGAAGGTCACTACATATTTGTTAGGGGAAAACTTCAACAGGAAGAGATTATTTGTTAGGGGATATTTGTTAAGAGATATTTGTTAGGGGAAAACTTCAACAGGAAGAGATCATAAATATATATGCACCAAATATGGGAGCACCCAACTATGTAAGACAATTCTTAATAGACATGAAAAAACAAGTAAACAATAATACAGTTATAACAGGGGACCTTAACACCCCACTGTCACAGAGAGACAGATCAACCAAACAAAAAGCAGCAAAGAAATAGCAGAACTGAATCAAACTTGTGAACAAACGGACCTAGTAGATGTATACCGAGTATTCCACCCATCAACATCAGAATACACATTCTTCTCAGCTGCACATGGGTCATTGTCTAAAATAGATCATATACTGGTCCACAAAACATGCTTAAGTAAATGCAAAGGAACTGAAATAATTCCATGCTTATTATCTGACCATAGCACAATAATATTGGAAATGAATGACAAAAAAACCTACAATAACCGCATTAACACATGGAAATTAAATAATACTCTCCTAAATGACCAATGGGTCACAGAAGAAGTTAAAGAAGAAATTAAACAATATCTACAATTGAACGAAAATGCAAATACAAATTACCAGAACCTGTGGGATACAATGAAAGCAGTCCTCAGAGGAAAATTTATAGCACTAAACTCTCACATCAGAAAAATGGAAAGAACACACATAAACAACCTAATGCTGCACCTCAAACTTCTAGAAAAAGAAGACTAAGTCAAATCCAAAGCACAAAGAGGGAAGAAAAATATTAAGATTAGAGCAGAAATTAATGCAATTGAAACTAACAAAAAAATACAAAGAACGAATCGAAGAGCTGGTTCTTTGAAAGAGTAAATAACATTGATAAACCCCTAGCCAATCTTATCAAAAAGAGGAAAGAAAAAACTCAGATTCATGCAATAAGAAATGAAAAGGGTAAAATCACTACAGACCCGGTGGAAATACAGAAGATCATCAATACTTACTTTGAAAACCTTTACTCACATAGATTCGATAACACAGAAGAAATGGACAGATTCCTAGAAACCTATGAATTACCAAAGTTGAATCAAGAAAATGTAAAGCTGCGGAATAACCCAATTTCAGCTAATGAAATTGAAAATGTAATTAGGACCCTACCAACAAAGAAAAGCCTGGGCCCTGATGGATTCACTGCTGAATTCTACAAGAAATTTAGGAAAGACTTAATGCCAACACTCTTCAAACTCTTCAATGAAATCAAAAGGGAAGTAAGTCTCCCTAACTCATTCCTGGAAACAAGTATTACCCTAGTACCAAAACCAGAGAAAGACCCAACCAAAAAAGAAATTATAGACCAATCTCCCTAATGAACATAGACACAAAAATCCTCAATAAAATTCTGGCAAATAGAATACAGCAAGTTATCAGAAAGATTATACACCATGACCAAGTGGGATTCATCCCAGGAATGCAGGGATGGTTCAGCATATGCAAATCAATACATGTAATACACCATATCAACAGGGCCAAGAACAAGAACCACATGATCATCTCAATAGATGCAGAAAAAGCTTTTCACAAAATCCAACACCTATTCATGACAAAAACCCTACAGAAAATTGGAATAGATGGTCTCTACCTCAACCTGATAAAAGCCATATACTATAAACCAACAGCCAACATCTTACTGAATGGACAAAAACTGAAAACTTTCAACCTAAAATCAGGAACAAGACAAGGATGTCCATTATCACCACTCCTATTCAATATAGCTCTGGAAATATTAGCCAGAGCAATTAGACAAGAGAAAGAAATAAAGGGAATAAGGATAGGAAAGGAAGAAGTGAAATTATCATTATTTGCAGATGATATTATACTCTACATAGAAGACCCCCAAGAGATCCATTAGAAGACTTCTAGAAGTAATAACCAAATTCAGTCATGTATCTGGCTACAAGGTGAATGCTCAAAAATCAATAGCATTCCTGTACACAAACAACAAAGTCACTCATAGAGAAATAAGAGAAACCACACCCTTCACCCTAACATCCAAAAAAATGAAGTACTTAGGAATTAACCTAACAAAGGAGGTAAAAGATCTATACAGTGAAAATTACACTATTCTAAAGAAGGAAATCGAAGAAGATCTCAGAGAATGGAAAGATATTCCCTGTTCATGGATAGGAAGAACAAACATCATGAAAGTGACCATGCTCCCAAAATTATTATATAGATTTAATGCAATCCCAATCAAAATACCACTTGCCTACCTCACAGAGCTAGAGAAAGCGTTCCTGAAATTCATCTGGAACCAGAAATGACAAAGGACTTCTATCTAAAACATATAAAGAATTAAAAGAAATCACACCCCTAAAATTCAAGGACCCAATCCAAAAATGGGCATCTGAGATGAATACACACTTCTCAGAGAAAGAAATACAAATGGCAAATAAATATATGAAAAAATGTTCAACATCAATGGTCATCTGGGAAATGCAAATTAAAACAATACTGAGATTCCATCTCACTCCAGAAAGAACGGCCAAGATTAAAAAATCAACCAACAACAAATGCTGGAAGGACTGTGGGGAAAAAGGAACTCTTCTCCACTGCTGGTGGGAGTGTAGACTGGTGCAACCACTGTGGAAGTCAGTGTGGAGATTCCTCAAGAAGCTAGGATTAGAGATTCCATTCGACCCAGCTATCCTACTTCTGGGCATTTTCCCAGAAGAATTGAAAACATCATACCACAGTGATATTTGTGCACCCATGTTTATAGCAACCTAATTTGTAATAGCCAGATCTTGGGAACATCCCAAGTGCCCATAAATCAAAGATTGGATAAAAAAGATGTGGTATTGTTGTACAATGGAGTACTACTCAGCTATTAAGAAAGATTGCATTGAGACTTTTATAAGTAAATGATCACGACTTGAGACCATACTCATAAGTGAGATAAATCAAACCAACATGTGTAAATACCATATTGTCTCCCTAGTGTGAGAAACTGAAAAAATATATATGATCCAAAATCTATAATAAATACTAGGTAAGGGGAAAAACAGCTCAAAGAGCAAAAGTAATTGGGAAGGGAAAAGGGTTAAAGAGGGAAAGGAAAAGGAAAAGATATAAATCTGTATCCATGTATATGTAAGATAACTAAAATGAACACACTGCTGAATGTGTTCTTTATGGATAAAGAACAACTAATACTCATATGATTGGATCAGTTTTACATGTCTATATCTATTAATGTAAACAACCATTCTGAAGATAACGATATGCAATATTGCAACCATTGTCAAATTCCTATCCTGTTTTGTAAACTTGTAATGTTACTGTTGTGTTTTTACTCTAGTCATTTGTTTGTCTCTTTTGCTTTTTGTCTTTGTTATATATGTCTTTTTTATCTCTTAAATAAAAAAAACAGAACAATGAACAGGGTACATGACTTCAAAAAAGATAAAAAGAAATCAATAATGGCTACCATAATGCCTCTGGTTATCTTCAAAATAACTGCTCGTACCATCAGGCATAATAAAATCAAACAAAATAGTACAGAATAAAATCAATGAAAACAAAATCATGGAAGCAATGCAGGACTCCAAAACAATAATGAAACAACAGTGGCTACTATAATGCCTTTTGTTATCTTCTAAGAAGTTGCCTATATCATCAGATACAACACAGTCAAAAAAATCCAAATCAAATAAAATCACTCAAAACAAAACAATAAAAGCAATACAGGGCTTCAGAACAAGATAATAGGAAATCAATAATAGCTACCATAATATATTTTGTTATCTTTGAAATAACCGAACATGCCATCAAATATGATAAAATTAGACAAACCAAAACAGAATAAAACTAAACAGAACAATGAAAACAATATGAGATTCAAATCACGATAATAGATTAGCAATGGCTTCCACCTCCCCATTTTAGACACTTTCTCTCCTTTCACTTTCACAATATATATTGTATATTTTGGAACCCACTAACTCCTTTAGTTTTTTATACTAGGGAGACAACATGATGTCCACCCATGTGACTCTGAATCATTTCATCCATGAGCATGATCTCAAGTTGTATCCATTTACCTACAAGAGCCTCAAGATTATCTTTCTTGATAGCTGAGTAGCTTTCCATTGTATAAAAATGCCCTGTCTTTCTTGTCCACTCTGCAGCTACTGGGCCAGCTATCCCCTCTTCTTTCTGGTTTCCTGTCACAAACAGCATTGGTCTCTCTCCTTTGACTTTCAGTCTATGAACCCCCATTTCGAGTTAAATGTGCTTCTTGTATAAAGCATATGGATGGATCCTGTCTCTTGATCCACTCTGCTTGTGTTTCTTTTTATTGGTGATTGAGGCCATCTACATTAATGACTGTGGCCAACATGCACTGTCTCATCTCTGCCATACTATTTTCCTGCTGTTGGCTGCCTATTTTTCCTCTCTTTTCAATTGTCTGCCCTGACTGGTGATACCCCTTTGTTGTTGTTCCTGAGCTGTGGTCTTTTCTATCTCTCTCTAGAATGTCCTTCGATATTCTTTGTAGGGTTGGTTTAGTGGTCATGAATTCCTTCGGTTGTTCTTTGTCATGGAAGTATCTTGTTTTTCCATTAATTTTGAAAGACACTTTTGCAAGTTACATCAATCTGGATTGGAAGTTGTTTTCTTTCAGGACTTGAAATACTTCACTGCAAGCTCTTCTTGACTTGATGGTTTGTGTTGAGAAGTCTGTCATGATTCTGATGGGTTTTCCTTTGTAGGTGATCTGTTTCTTTTCTCTAACAGCTTTTAATATTCTGTTCTTTTGTTGAACTTCTGCGATTTTAATTATTATATGTCTGGGTGTAGATTTATTTTGTTTATGGCTAGCTGGAATTGTATATACTTCACTTGTCTGAATGTCACTTTCTTTTCCCATGCTTGGGAAATTTTCTGATATTATTTCTGTAAGCAGACTTTTAATGTCATTTGTGTTGACCCCTGGTTTTTCACTCACACCTATTATTCTTGAGTTGTGTTTCTTTGGATTGTCTTACAGCCATTGATGTTACTTCCAGGTTCCTTGTTATTTTTAAGAGATCTTGTGTTCACAAAAGGAAAGATCTCTTCAAGCATTTTAACCTTTACCTCTAGCACCAACATCAGTGCCCATGTGATTAACTTTAGGGAAGTTGAGGGTATTTGAATGTGTCATATTATCAAATTTTCTCATATTTTTAATGTCTTTGTGATTTAAACCTGAAGCACTACTTAATTCCTACACTTCTTTTCACAAACACCTCACATACGTAAACTAAATGAAAAGAATACACATATACAAAGACATAAAAGTAGAGTCCTCTAAGATTACCAAATCAGTTTCTGGTTCCCTTTGTAGGTAGAGCTCTGCCATGTTTCAGTTGTACTTCTATGGGTGTAACTAGCCAGATATTTCTCTTTCTGTCTGATAATCAGATGCTCTCAATTGCTTTGGAGAACAAATGAAACTGTTCAAACACCCAGTCCTCCACTCATCTTTTAATCCCTGTCTCCTTTTTCTCTATGGCCGTCCTTCCAGCTATTTACTTCATCTCCCTCCACACCACTCTGGGTGAGTGCACTGTGCAACTTTCATTGTCCCTGCCTTTGTTTCTGGCATTCTGTACACTTTCAACTCTCTGTGCATACCTTGCATGGATTTTCTATCCAGCCTGCAAACTCAGTGGCACCTGAGCTTGGTGAGCCTTTCTGTTTGGAGCTTAGCAGCACCCAGACTGCAACAGGAAAGAGCTCACATAGGCTCCTAAGTCAGACAGCTGTAGTGGGCAATGTGATGGATCCCATGTGAGGTATGACTTTTGTGGAATTTGGAGGGCAGGAGGTGGAGTGCCTCTTGGGCACAGAGCTGGGTGACAATTGGGATGGAAATGGGAGCTGCCCACTCTGGTGGTACTCCAGTGTCTCTCCTTTATGTCTAGATCATACACATCACAGCCACTGCATTTCCTTCACTGATTCCAAGTCCCTATCCATGACTGTGACTTTGTTTTTTTGTGTTCCTAGGGGTTCTATCTCTGTTGCTGCCCTCTGATTTTCTGGAGCATACCTTCATCAGTGTCCTAATTTGTCCAGCTTTATCCTGTGAGTATGTTTCTTGCTGATCTCTGGCTCCCAGTATGAAGAGTGCTCAGACACGTGGGAATAACGCAGTGCCTGCTTGATGGGACACTAAGTGTAGCAGCCCTGCCTCCACCACTGCACACTTGACCTCCTCCCCTTAGGAGGCTAGACACTCCCCCAACATTAGACCTGAGTTGCAAGCAGTATCATAAATATCCCAACTGCTCTATTGGTCCCCACCAGCTTCAGACATGCCACTGCCTTTGTCCACTGCTTTTCTGGGAAGGGATGGTGTTAGAGATTCTCCTGGGTTGACATTCCTTTCTGATCTTCCTGCCAGAGTTGTAAGGAGTACCTGACTGAGTGCCACATGAACCAGTTGGGCTACCACTACTCTTCTTGGCTTCTTCCCTCAGGGAGGGGACAGATACTTTCCCACGGTGGTGCTTTTGCTGAACCTGAGCTATAATCAGTGCTAGGATGAAGAGCCCCTTGACTGGTTGGCTGGCCGCTCTAAGCTGCTGGCTGGCTGCCACTGCCAGGTTTGATTTCTTGCCTTAGGGCTTGCACACTTTCCTATTCTTAAGAACCTGCAGATTCTGGGTGAATCCTTTATATGTTACTACCTCTAATTTCCTCAATGGATTTCTACTTCAAATCTTTGTAGTTTTTCTTTTTTATTCGAATTCTTTTCAGTGTAATTATTTGTATTCCCTCAAGTACCTATGTATTTCTCAATTTTTTATTTGTGGTTTTAACTCTTACCTTATATAATTTTTGTTAATTATACAGGGTAAAACATTAAAAAGCTCATTTTTTATTTTGGATTCCATTTTAATTCTCAATATTGAAAGGTTCTAACATGTCCAAGGTCATGTCTTTTAGTCTTGCAGCTTTTTAGGTTTTAGTCTTGAAAGACATGGTCTTGGACATATTGGAACTTTTATTTAAATAAGAATTCAAATAGAACCCCTAGTTATATAAGTAAGCTTTTAAATATTTTGCTTTGTATAGTTATATGATAATAAAAGCTGTGTAAGACAAGTATTTAAAATACATGTTACTAACATATCTTAAAAATATGATGAATAAAGAATACATCATTCTATTTTCCAACTTGCTTGTATAAATTTTGCCAAGGCATTAAACATGTTTAGCTTATTAAACATGTTCATTTGGCCATTTGTGAATAAAACTGAAAAATATGAGGACTGTCTTCACCACAGGTCCACTTTAATACTTCATAAAGTATTTTTTGATTCATAAATACAAATATTTTATGATAGATAAGACTTGATATTTTCTATCAGTTGTTTTCTTATGATCTATTATTTTACAAAACATTAATGAATATTGCATTTAAATAAAAGAAATCACTTGGCAATCTGTATTTGAGAAATGCTTCATAATACATTCCATCATTAGAAAAACCACAATTCATTGTACTGTTAAAGTAGAATGCAAATTTGTTCATTAAAATCTTGCTTAACCGTGATACATTGGATTTACCAAACTCATTCATCTAAGAGCTATCTCTCACTGTTTATATGTATGGAACATCTATTAATACCTGGAGTAATTAACGTTTTACCATACACCCACTGCAAGCAATTTTGGACTGGACACTAAGAGTTTAAATTTCATTTACATCAAAAGAAAAAGCCAGCAAGTGCTTACTGTCTAATCCTACATTTTAAAATACAAATTAGCAACAGTGTCTGTATAAATCATTGTTAGGGAGTTAATTTTACAAGTTAGGGAGATATTCCAACTCTTTTTTGCCCCTACAGTGCTATATAGCATGCTGAAGCAGTAATTTCCTCAATTCTGCCCCTGTGGATAGAAGGAGTTGATACTCGCTCAATATACTTATTTCACTTCCAGGATATAATTTACACACTGGGATAATCTGGATGAATATATAGCTTTTTCTAAATCTATAAAACTTCGAATGATTCACAAAGGATGAATTATCAAGCTGTATAAATTAACAACCAGCAATTTAGTTCAGAAGTTTAAAAATTTTTTGAGAGTAATAGTATTACTGCTTTTTAAAGCACATACATACAAAGATTGTCTCAAGATTTAAGTAAGATTTTTGAACGGGAAAAAATGCATTTTGGTGTGCCATCTTAGTAGTAGTGATTTCTCAATGTTAGATTCACTTCTTTCAATTTGAGTGTGGGAATGGTATTTCAAACTTATAGGCTTTCATGGGTTTGGGCACATGGAAGGTTTACATCTTAGTCTGTACCTAAGGGTATTGGAAAGATCTTCACTACCTTTCTGCCTCATCTCTGCTGAGACACACTCTGACTTTTGGTATTAAAAGTTGTTCATTAGTATAGAGATGTCAAACATGGAACCCTTTCCTTGAGGTTTATTAAAAGAAGTCGGGAAGCCCATAGAGTGCATAAAGTTCACTAATGTTTCCAATTTGTCTGCTGGAAGTTTGAGCTCCTCCTTATATTTTATCTATTGACATTGCCAAAAGTCACAATTTTGAAGATCAGTGTGTTTCCTTGGGAACTGCATTCATTATTTGTCACATGCATAAGTGATGATTTATTTGAAAGACTATCTCCCAACTATTTTATTATCCTGTCTGAAAAGCAGCAAACAAATGTCTCCTACATGGACTTAGGTCAAGCTGTATCTGCTTAGACTATTACCAAAGGTCTTTCGTAATTTGATCTTTTTATATGTGGCCATGCGGTAGAGAAAGACAAAGGCGATTATGATACAATAAGCAGAATTACTTGAAAGTGATTTTGTTAGTTTCAGCCTCGTTTCCTGGTCAATGAACTGGCAGGAATTGGGTTGACTTTTCTGCTAGAGCAAGAGGGCCAAACCTAGGCAACTCAGTTCCTTATGGGGAAGAAGTTTCCTCAATCTGTGTTCTTGCCCCAGCAGAGAGGATTACTGTGCCATGGAATGCAAGCTCTCCTGGAATATGGCACCTGTGGATTCCAGAGCACCCTTGTAAATAGCTTAGTTGGTGCTAAGTAAATTTCTTATTTCCTTAGTGAGCTGGCTCCTTTCTTAAGAACAGAGACCCATAGTTGGGGAGGGTGGGGGTCCCAAGCATGCATTGAGTCCCATGTTGTATTTTTCCAGAAAGTACAGCTCTGGTAGGTGCTCTGAGGGATGAGAGAGAAATCAAGGGATCGAGTATATTTTGCTCCAGACTCTACCCTGAATTTTCTCTTCCTCTAATAAAAGCCATTGGTAGCCAATGCCTTACGACAACGTAAAGAAATCCAGAAAAGAGCTTCCAGTCATAAAAGAAAAAAAGAAACTGTCAATCAAAATCCATTAGACGTTCATATATGGAATAAAGCCATAAACCACGGTGAACATTCAGTGCAGAACATGGAAGTTCAGCAGTCAGGGCCTGTCTTAACCACTTTTCTCATCTCTGAGACACAATGCCTGACGCAATTTAAAGAAGGAGAGGTTTATTTTAGCTCCTAGTTTCAGCCCATAGTTGGCCAGTTGAAATGCAGAAAAGGCATAAAGGAAGGGCTTGTTAAGGGAGAAAGCTGCTCATGTCATAGAAGCACAGATGAAGAGAGGAAAGAGAGGAGCTCAGAAGGAAAATGTATCTTTAGAGGTCACATACCCAGGGACACAGCTCTTCCAACCAGCCCCACCTTCTAACAGCAAGTCAGCTGTAGCACGTCTGTAGTGGTTGATTGATTGTGTCAATTTGAGACATTTAGAAGCTTAGCTAAACTGGCTTAGCAATTCTACCCCATGGGGTGTAGCAGACCCACCTTAGGGTCGCTCATCTCCTGGTAATGATACAAAAGGGAAGGCAGAAGGACAGATGAGGTTCCGTTCTTCCGAGGAGCTCCAGTCTTCACCTTTGGGTTGGAAGTGGTCTCCTGGCTTCTAGCGCAGACTCTTCAGCTTCTGCTTTGGATCCTTCAGACTTCCAGCACAGATTCTTCAGCCTTCTGTCGCAGACCTATTGACCTGCTGGTGGGAACTTGCATGGGACACTGCAGTGAACTCCAGACCTTGGATTGAATCCTTCGCCTCCGGCGTGCAGACACCCTCTGCACACTTCCTCGTCTGATTCTGTGGCTGACTGTCGCAAGCTAATCTTATAATTTCTTATACATTTGTGTATCTTGTGTTATGTCTGTTTCTCTAGTAAAACCCTTGCCTATGAAGGCGTGAAGCATTAAATCAGACATGCCAGAAGTCTTGTATAGTGAAACCACGGACAGTTTTGCTGCCCACTTTTTCCTGGCTAATGTCAAAAATATGGCCTTTTCTAAACTACCCTAATGCAACTATTTAAGCTAAGTTAATGGCCATTCCAGACTGATGGGAAAGGGATTTTATTGGCCATACAGTAGATCAGAAAAGAATTAATAGCGCCAACATCCTGTCTTCTCAGTCTAGTCTCTGAGCCTTGTTCTCATGCTGGCAACAACAAGCTTTCTTCCCATGCGCTGAATACAACTGTTGATGAGACACTGGAAGGTAAACCTTTTGAACCAAGACATTTGGGTGCATATTTTGGTATTTTTCAGGGGGAAATAAGAATTTCAGTGAGGTTGGAAAACATCACAGAATTAAGCAAGACGAACCCTGCCTGTGAACATTGTCTAATATTAAAACATCCCATTTCTTTCGGTAAACAGAAAATCTTTCTATAATTCAGATAACTTCTTTCTATTTTATCAGAAACTGTAGTTTCCATCTCCTTGCTAATTTCTCCCAAGATTACTATTTCAGAAATAGGCTCAGAACTTTTATTGGGTCAATTGCTCATATAGTTTTTAATTACAGGGAAATTTAAAAATACTAGAAAACAAAATTCATTGTTTAGTAATGTTGATAAATAATACTGCTACCTTTTTTTCCTTATAAAATGTGATAAAAACACAACAGGACTAATTGTTTCTACTCTCTCTTCCCTTTTCCAAAGGAGAAATGAAACATTTGGAGTGAATCTACTTAAGAGTTTGGAAATTACATCAACATTTGCACTTAAATTTTTGGGTCTAGATTTCACCCACTTCTGAAGTGCTTGGTTTTGTGTAATTGAAAAAGGGACAGAGGACATAAAAATATTTTCTTGCATAAGAGAGGTAGAGTTTTTGAATGAAAGGAGTAGAACACAGTGAACAGGAGCTTCGAAAGAGGTGGCTTTCTGGAAGAATGTTACAGGTATGAGGATTGTTCCTCTAAAGTCTTCTGACATATTTTCTTGGATTTTAGATAAAGAAACTAAACAAAAAAATGTATTTCTGGGGTGTTCTCATTGCTAAGGTAGTTGAAATAATGTTAATCTCTTAAATGGAGGAAGAGAAAGAATGTGACACCATTAAGCTAGCAATTGTCATTGTAGTAACTTGATACTTTGGCCAACCATTGCCAAATGTCCTGATCATGATTCAGTCATGATTCAGGTAGATTTTTCTGGAACTTGTCCTTGTGGTATCAATTCTCTCCTAATCAGTGGCAGAGACAGCATCTATCTTAGTGGGCTAGTTCCATAGTAAGTCATTGTTCTCTGTCCATTTTTTCTTTAGTATTGTTAACAATTTTATGACATATCTATATCATTTCATTAAGCTGCTGAGGGTCATTTATTTGATTGAAACTAATAACTTATTGGAACATCATTCCTCAGGAGTCTCTCCACAGTTCTGCTCACCTTGCTTCTGACATTATTTCTTACTATCTTTTCAAAGATGTAGTATGGCAAACAGACTTCTAAGATAGTGTCCTTCTAAAGTAAACCAGGACAGACTCACTGACTAATAAAATACAGGTATCATATTGTGAGCTTTCCTGTGAAGAGGTCCAAGTGGCAAAGAGCTGAGGGTGGTCACCAGTCAACAGCCAATAAGAAACTAAGCCCTATAGCCCAGTAACCCGAGAAGAATACCATACTATCCACCATCACAGGGTGAGCCTGCGATGACTCAAGTCTTGAGATGAATTTCACCCCAGGTCAAACCTTGACTGCAGCTTGGCCAGAGACCTTGCTGCAGGGTGACTGCATGACTTCCTGAACTAGAGATATTCTGATGTAATAAATGTTGCTATTTTAAGCTTCTAAACTGAGGAGTAATTTATTATATATCAGTAGAAAACATTCACTGTCTGAGATTTTAGCCCTGGAAGTAGAAAGAGAAAACACAGAGGCAGGCTGGATCTCTCAGTCATATGTATATTCTACAAGAGGAATGCAATTATTACCTAAAACATATACCACTAACTAAAGAAAAGCTGCCTCACCAGAATATGGCTTCGAATTTTTATGTAAATGAAAATTAAACTTTCAATTGTGTAAATCATCCATAGTTTGGTGTGGATAAATAATGCAGCTAGAATTACTTCAGTAGTAAATTTGCTTTGCCTTCATTGTTACGTTGTGTATTTCTGACTGTACAGTGTTCTGCACATTCTCCCCTTCCCTTTTGCAAAAATAATTACTTTTAATATTTTTGATGTTTTTCTTTTCTGTTGATTTGGAAGTTATATGTCCTACTTCTGTTTTCCTTAGTATTGCTTCTTAAAGTTCCCCCATATATATGCAATGAGTCATTGAAAAAAAAACAAAGGTTTGTAAATTATAATCTAAAAGCATCTTTTGACTGCTTATTAAAATTTGAGTGAATGAAGTCCTAGATAAAAATTCTGGAAATCTAAGAATTGTGTTACAATTCTTGGGCAATACAATATCTTACAATTATTTTAAAGTAAAACAACAATAGGAGAGGTCATGTATGTGTGCATTTACAAAATTCCTGTGGTTGATTCTAACTCACCTAGTGTTTGATAGTCATACAAAGTATAATATTGGTTTAGAGATTAGATTTTACAATCTAATATATTGGTTTCCATTTTGGTCTCATTTAAAAATAAGACCAGCCAGGAGTAGTGGTACATGCCTGTAATCCTCGTACTCTGGGAGGCTATGACAAATTAAGAAAAGGCAGTGTGATTGAGTCATTGGGGTATAACTCAGTGAGAAAGCCTTGGCTTTAATCATCAGACACAGACAGAGAGGCAGACAAAGAAACAGAGAGACAGAGAGACAGAGAGATACATCTTCCTTCCATTCATAATGGACTGCCCTCTGCTGGCACAGTCATGATAACTTACTCTCTCTTAAGCAGGCTGGTATTGATCTTTGCCTCTCCTTGTTCATGGGTTTATGATCCTTCAGGATCAAAGCAGGTGAGCAGAAGACTGAAGAACAAGCAGGAACATTTTTGTGTAACTGCCATCCTTAAAATTTTGACATGTGTATTTTACTAATAAAAAATTAATCAGTGTAGTGATCTACCTGAATCATACAAGAAATTTGGAAAGATTTAGTTCTCATTATCCTATCTAGTCACGTATATTATTGCTATTTAGGATTTTAGCTTGTCTATATTTTTAATTTTACACAATTAGTAGTAGTTGTTACCATCATCATTTTATACAGGCAAAGTTTATTAAGGTTTATGTTTCCATGTTTCCCAGTTGCTTGGTTTAGTATTATTGTTTGCATTTTATTGCAGTATAAAAGTACTTTTTGTGTTCATTTCCATCATTACTCATTTATTCTTTGTGATACAGAATAACTATCCCAAGTTCTAACGTGAAGGGTTTCTTTTGCCTACTTTTCCCTCATTTGTTTGTTTGTTTGTTTCCTTCTTTCTTTCTTTTCTGTCTTTATTTTATTTTTTATTTTTATTTATTTATTTATTTTTTTTGAGACAGAGTCTCACTATGCAGTTCAGGCTGGCCTTGAGCTCACTTTGTGGCCCAGGCTGGTCTTGAACTTGCAACGATTCTCCTGCCTCAGTCTCCCAAGTGTTGGCATTATGGGATTACAGGCATGTGCCATCACACCTAGCTTTCTCCCTCATTTCTGATGGATATTTTCACTTCTAATAGAATGTCAGATTGTCACTATTTTCTGTCCACCTGTTGAAGATATGGTGTACATTATAATTTGTGCCTTTTCTACTATTCATCTCTGTATTTTCTGAGAAAATGTAAGTGCAAATGTCAGCTATTTCCATTCCTGACTTCACAGTTGCTAGTCATTCACACAATTCTTGCTGGTAAGATATAACAATTGACTGGTCATTTCTATGAAAGGTTTTATTATCATGAAAGAGGAGGATAGAGCTTATTGTTGTCCATTTATTCTGCCCACCTTGGACATGTGTATAACATCTGCTGCTACAGCAGCTATTTTCTGACTGATATTGCAAACACAAGAGAGCAATATAATTTTAGAGGCAACTCTGACATTGTTGAGCCTCTTAATGCCAGCAACCAACCTTTAATTTTATATTCAAAAATTTCTACTCTCAGTGCCATATATGGCATGCACATACATTTATTTATCCCTTCTTATCATTCATTAAATTGCACTTCAAAATCAGCACCTTGTGTAACTATTTTGCTGACTTCCTCAGACAGTTGAAACATTCATCTTTGTTCTAGGAACAATCTGTTGATGTTTGTGTTAACTATTGGTCACATTTTATAGTTTCTCCTCCTTTGAGTCTGCAACTCTCACTAGATTACTCTTCAAAAACAGTGTCACACTTTTAGTATATTTTATCACAAAGTAAGTATCTAACCCACATTTAATGCATTACTGTATTTCTGACAGATGTGGCTGCAATGTCCAAATGTATAAAATGCATAACTAAATTTACTTTTTCCCATAAGTATCTCTTCCTGAGTATTCTGTACTTAGTAACTTTTTCTGGCCAATAAACACACATTGGTTTGGGGCAAAAATAATTCCTCCAAAAATGTCCCCAGTGATCATTGGAAGAGTTAATTAGTATGCTTTTAATGACCTTCCTGTTTCTAGACTATCACCCAGAATGTTGTTGCTAGTAACACCTAAAACAGCCAGGGACTAGAATTCATTTTGAAACAGAGGAGACCTAGAATGGCAAAGGCAATCCTGGGCAACAAAGGCAAGGCAGGAGGCATCACAATCCCTGACTTAAAATTATACTGCAAAGCTACAATGATAAAATCAGCATGGTACTGGCAAAAAAAAAAGACTTGAGGATCGATGGAATAGATTAGAAAATGCAGTTGCAACTACAAAGACACTTAGCCACCTTATCTTTGACAAAGGGGCTAGTCATGTTCATTGGAAGAAAAATAGTCTCTTTAATAAATGGTTCTGGAAAAATTGGTTTTCCACATGCTGAAGACTAAAACTAGACCCATGTTTATCACCATACACTAAACTAAAGTCAAAATGGATCAAAGATCTAAATATTAAAACAGAAACATCAAATCTATTGGAAGACAAGGTAGGTAGAAATCTTGAAGACTTAGGGGTAGGCAAAGAGTTCAAGAACAAAACACAAACCGCATGGGCAGTACTTCAAAGAATCAACAAGTGGGATCTCTTCTTATTTATAAGTTTTTGTACTTCAAAAGAAGTCACCAAAAGAGTGAAGAGAAATCCCACAGAATGGGAAAGAATTTCAGCCAGCTGTCCCTCAGACAATGGACTTATATCTAAAACACATAAAGAATTGAAAAACTTAGGACCCCCCGAATTCAAAGACCCAATGCAAAAATGGGCATCAGAGATGAACATGCACTTCTCAGAGGAAGAAATACAAATGGCTTAGTTACTTTTCTCTCATTGCTGAGACAATATACCTGACACTCAAAATTAGGGAAGGAAAGGTTTATTTCTTACAGTTCTTGGAGGTTTCAGTCCATATTCAGGGGGCTGCAAGGAATGGTGGTGTGGCGGGGCCACCATTCATGGTGGCCACAACATCAAGCTGAACCGGCAAGAGGGAGCAAGACACACCTTCTTCCCGCCCTTACACTGTATGTCAGCTCCATCCCTGAGCAGCTGCAGCACTCACATCACCAATCCCAGCTCCAGACAACAAACCAATCACAAACACCAGACTCAGCCCAGTCCAAGATTACATGAGGCTTTGGGGGGACACAGGACTATACCTATGACATCCATGAAGACATGTACAGCATCGCTGGGCATTCAAGAAATGCAAATTAAAACAACACTGAGATTTCAACTCACTGCAGAAAGAATAGCTGCCATCAAGAAATCAACTGATACCACATGTTGGTGGGATTGTGGGAAAAAGAGACACTTCTCCACTGCTGGTGGGAGAGTACCCTGGTGCAACCACTGTGGAAATCAGTGTGGAGATTCCTTAAAATACTAGGATTGGAAGTCCCATTTAATCCAACTATACCCCTTCTGGGTATTTTCCCAGAAAAATTGAAAATGCCTTGCCACAGTGATATATGTGCACCCATTTTTATAGCAGCATAATTTGCATAAATCTTAGAAACAACCAAAATGCTCATCAACCACAGAATGGATAAAAAGATGTATTTTTATACAATGAAATATTGCTCAGCTATAAAAAGGATAATCTTGAGGTTTTTTCAGGTAAATGGAAGCAACTTGAGACCATACTCATAAGTGAAATAAATCAAACTCACATTTATAAATATCATATTGTCTCCTTAGTATAAAAAAATAATAAAAAAAATCTAAAAGAGTAATAATGTTCTAAATACACAATAGATACTGTAATAATGAAAGTGAAAGAAAGTGCTCAAAAGGACAGAACAACTAGGATAGGGGAAAAGAAAAAAGGAAGAAAGGAAGAGATTATATGTATGCTGGTAAACACATATAAATGTATGTATGTATATGTATGCTAGATGTATGTATGCTATATGTATACTACTAATGTATGTATATGCATGCCATATGTATACTACTAATCTCTGTTAGTTCATCAAAAAGAACAGTTTGTGCTGTCATTGTTTGACTGATCACTTTTGTGCCTAGATTTTATAACCTGAACAACAACTTCTAAGACAACAATATGCAATATATTAGCTAATGTTAATTCCCTAGTTTTTTTTTTTGATATTCTGTATCATTTCTATCCTTTTTTCTGTTTTGCTTAAAAAAATACCAGCCAGGTGTTCATGGTTCATGCCTATAATCTCAGGAGTCAGGAGGTTGAGTCCGGAGGACTGTTGTGAGATCATGGCCCATCTGGTCTACAAGTGAGTTCAACTACATAGCCAGACCCTATCTCACACAAACCAAAGCAAAGCAAAGCAAACCAAAGCAAAACAAAACAAAACAAAACCCAAAACCAAAAAAAACCACTTCAGTGTTCCTTTTCTTTTCTCAAAAGTTAGTCTTTTCAGGGCCGGGAGTTTGGCTCAGTGGCTTAAGTGCCTGCCCTGGCAGACGTGAGGCTGTGGGTTCAATCCCCGGAGCCGCCAAAAAAAAAAAAAAAAAAAAAAGAAAGAAAAAGTTAGTCTTTTCCCAAATTTTGATAGTAGAAATACAAAGTTTCCTTAAAGTGAAGATTTAACTATGTTAACATTTTTTAAGTTAGAATGATCTTTATCTATGATTCTTGGAGAATAAGAACCAAGGTCATACAGAGTAAGACTGTCTAGGAGCTGGGTGATTTTACCATTTCAAAATTTTTATTGTTTCACCATTGCTATTTACCAGACTGGAAAATATTTATCTTTCTATGGAATGCATTTCATTGAGCTTCTAATTTGGATTTGATGCTTTTTATTTTTTTCTTTGTGACATTATTTGCAGGTTTAAAAAGCTCTTGGTATTTGTGAATGTATAAGACAAATTCAGATGATCAGAGAACTTACTATGAAAGCCAAAATGCATCGTAGTATCAGGGACTGATAACTGATCACTAAAAGATGAAAGTTTGATAGATGAAATAGTGATTTAGTTAGACAAAAATAATTTATTTATACCTTGGCAGAGTAAAACTATATTTAGAAAATGATATCTTGATACCACTAGACTAGAGTAAATGAAATCTAACATGATATTAGACTGAACTGGGATAAAATATCTCAGTCCTTGCTAGAAAATGTTTGAGAGATGGCTGTATCCTCCTTGAGTTGTCATGTTGATGTAGTATATATTCAAACCGTGAATCCTTTACCCATGATACATGCTGCTTGCTAGTCACTCATACACATAGTTTTTACATTCAAGAACTCCATTCTTCTACATATACATTGCACCAATACTTCTTCATTGTTCTATTCTAGTTTACTGTGCCAACTAAAACAAATAGAAAACTTTCTATATCGTTTTCATTTAGGCAGAAAGTTTTATGTGAGATGTAGCGAATTTACACCTCCATAAGAGATCTACGCAGGATACAAATGAGGAAGTGACCAGGTGTAGGCTGCTGAAGCATGCGTTTGTGGGGAATATTGAGAACTCATATCCCATTTATAGTGGTTACTTGCTACTTAGACTTTTTTCAAACAAATCATACATCCAGAAATTTGTATGAAATCTTCATCTCAGAATGCTGCCATATTCTGATATTGAGCACCACAGACTGTTAATCCCACAGAGAGAGAGAAGACAGAAGAATAAATCACTAGCTATGAAATGGTCCTGTTACAAAAAATTGAATGTGAACACAATGTAACTTCTACATCCAGCTCCCAATTTACAAGGATACAGCAGCACAGCAACTTGTTACACTACACCACAGGGATGCAATCAGCAAAATCCAGACTGTAGGGAGCTATAGGAGCAGCAACAGTTTCTTCAATGAATAATTGCAAGGGGCAAAAAAGAGATGGAGTGAGGATTTATAGACCAAAAGAGATTTAAAGGATACAATAACCAATTTCAATGTGTATATTTTATATAAATTCTGATTTGTAAAAATTGCAACATTAAGGAAATCCTGCCTGAGTGTTTGATATCAAGGAATTATTGAGTTTTAAAATGAAAGATTCATATGGTTATGTTAAAAAGCTCATTCTTATTTTTAGAGATTCATCATAAAATATTTATGGATGGAAATTTTTATAAACACATCCACATACATACTTAAAAAATTCTGAACAAACTTACCATGAGTCTGTGAGGCACGTGTAGTTCATGTACTGTCATTTTGCAGCTTCTAATCTTTGAGGTTGTCTGCAGCTAATTTACAATTTATATTTCTCAACATCAAAAAATACAGCATTTTAACTACATATGAAGTAAGATATACAGCCTATGCTTTTTATCTTGGAGAATGTGAGATTTATATAAATCAAACTGTAGAGAATAAAATGACTTCACCACCCTCTCACCTCCTATTTTAATATTTGAACTTTGTAAATGGATCACTAATTGCTGCATGGTTTGAAGATTTTCCCAGACTTTCAGTCTTGCAATAGTTAATACAATTTTTCTGAGTAATAATAGACTTAAGATAGTAAATGGTTTATAGGTCACTTCTGCTGGAAAGTACATTTCTGAGCAAACAGTCCCCAGGAATGACATATTGAGAAAGCTTACTACCATGATACTGCACTTTGCAAAAGAACGTGATTTGAGGACCAGAAATATCAATTAATTTAGATCATTGCTCTGTTAGAATCACTGAATTCCATCTAATTCCCTAAATTTTATTTAAGGAAATTAAAATTGGAGACTCTGGAGCTGTCTCTCCTATAGATCCTTCTGAGTCCCACTGCACAACTGACCCATATAGTGACTGCTATCCATAGAGGACAGTGCTCCATGTGGCTGGTTCCTCCCTTTCCACCCTTCCTGTTGCTCAGTGAAGCCAACCGGATTCGTCAGCAGGATGACCCAGTACAGTGCTTCTAGGCCTGGTGATGGGAAACGAAGTGTGGGGTAGAATACAGGCATTAAACTCACTCCGTGAGTTTTCTAGTGTACACACTCCCTCCCTGACAGTTAATCAGAAGTCTGAGATGTAGTGAAGGCACATGAAACTTGAAAAATTTCCCCTAACAATCCTAGTCTTTCATTTTTGGCGTGATGCTCCTAATTCTGCTCTATACCTTCTCCTCTTTCTCTGGAGGAAACTCACTGTTCTAATACAATAGCTCTCAGAATCTTAAGTGAGAGAACTTGCACAGATGTTGCTATTCCAGTAAGACCTATCTTTCTTTGGAAGTCTATCTTTCACTTTACTTAAGCATTCACATTACTAAATTTAAAAGTCAATTTTAAATTCACAATAGTCATATTCTATTGCTGTCTGTTAAGCAAGTCCTATTTTATGGCACAAATTTTGAAACAATTTTATTTTTCCTTAGAATTATCTGTATGCTTTATGATTATGAGAAAAATAAAATATGTGAAGTCAATTTAAGAGATACTTTCACATGAAAAAGTTTCAGTTTAGGTGTGAAATAACTCACATAAAATATAGCAGAAATGAAGTAAAGACTGTTTGTCCATTATTAAGTTGATAGTAAGTTACAGAACAAGGAGAAATAAAGCAAAATTGGTACAGGAAAAGAAATAGGCCTTACGTGGAGGTCTAATGGTGCTGCTGCGGTGATATAAATGAAGATAGCTTAGAAATGGAGTGGAGTGGAAGTGGGTGACCACCAGGAATCAACTAATCAAACTGATGATAGTTAAATTTTGACTTCTGATTGAGACTTCCACGCATCATTTTTGTGTCTTTTCATCTGAGATATCCTCCTGTGTGTATTTTTCGGTCATACTAATATTTTGGGGGAAGTAATTAGCAGATGTTTGGCTCTCCCTTTGGAAGCAAGTGGTCAAGGTGGACCTCGATTCTACCCTTCCCACCTCCTTCTCCATGTGCCCCTCCGATACTTAGTCAGGGCCTTTATGGGCGACAGTCCAACTGCTTTGTGTTCCAGCCGTGAGAAGCAGCAGATTGTCTAAGTCAGCCTGAGGACTTCAAGTTTGCTTACTTTCATGAAGAAAAGTAAGATATATCAAAATATGATATCTATATGAACAACTTTTGCTTCTCAATGCATGAATGTTTAGAAAAAAAATATATATATACCTTTTATCTTCTTCTTCTTTTTATTTTGGTACTGGGAATTGAACTCACGACCTTGTGCCTGCCAGGCAGGCGCCTGTTCTTCTTTAATTCTTATGGCAATCTTGATATTATTTTTATTATAGAAGAGAAATCTGAAATTCAGATGTGATATACTTCACATACTTACATTTTTTCCTGTTACCAAAAAAAAATATCAAGAAAGATTTAACATTTGAGGAGTGAAGAAAAGGAGAACAGGTATCCATCCTATGGCACTCTGAAGGTACATGCATATTATTGAAGTCAATGATTTTTCGTTGCTAGGAGAATAAATTGTAAAAGTTCTTGGATGTAGCTCCATGATAAAGCACTCAACCAACACATGCAAGACACCTAAGCTCAATCTCTGGCACTACAAAACATGAAGGAGATTACTGTTTAGAAATATTTGTGATTTGCATTGTGCTCCTCATTTTTAAAAAAGGAAAAATCTACCTACAATAAAAATTCTTTTGAAAATCATAGGTACTTAAAATACAAGTCTCAGCCCTAAATCTCAGATGTAACCAGAGTGTGGAGCACATGCTGATCATTCATTCAGTTCCCAATACAACACACACACAAAACTTAGATGTGAAAAATATAATTTCTTTTTTTTTTCTATAACTCATCTCAATAACTATTGTGCATTTCTGTCACTGGAAAGGTGGCCATTTGGGGCTCTGGTTCGCTTCCTCTAGAGTCATGTCTGATGTCTGAGAGGCTCAGCTCTCTGACACAGAGGACTGGATCACAGTACTGCTCTGAACACGTGTGAAGGAACTCGCTTCACAGATGCCACACCTGTTACCCAGCTGTCAAGTACAGGCACTGTAACTGTCCTCTTTCCTCACTGTCAAATAGAGCCTGTTGTCCTGCGTACTGCGAGGGATTTCCCTATAACATGTACACCATGCCAAGTCACATAATCATTGTGCAACCGTCTTAAGGTTTTTTTCTAATTCCCCACCACCCTTGAGGCAGGAGACCACTTTGTTGCTTCCAAGACATGTTGGGCATGTGAACTTCTGTGACTTGCTCAGGGCCCTTAGACTCAATATACATCACACAAGCTGATCTTGGGGACCCTGACTCTGTAGGCGCCACCAAGGAAGCCAGGCATAGCTTTGCTCTTCTTGCATACTAGAGAGACAGCTGTTCTGTGGTGCTTGACTTGGCAATGAGCTTCTTTTCATCTTCTCTTTCCAATCAACTTTATTGTGGTGTAATTTGCAGACTGTAAAATGCACCCCTGTAAGGACTTTCCACAAGTTTTGACAAATGTTTGTACTAGTAAATCATGACTACAATCAAGATACAGAACATTTCCATTGCCTTCCCTCATGTGTTCTGCCTTCAGTGACTTCTATAATCCAAGAACGTGGAACCCCAAATCTGTTCCTGTGACTGTAATTTAACCTATTCTAGAATTTCACATAAGTGAAATTATGTAATATGTATTCTCATTTTAGATTTTTTTTTCATTTTCATGATGATTTTGAAATTCCTACATGTTGCTTAGGGTAACAATATTTCATTCTTTTTAAATACTAGTAGAATTCTATTGTGTGAATATGCTACAGTTTACTTATCCATTCACCAGGTGATAGAGGTGCATGTTGTTTTTAGTTTTGGAGTGTGATCATTGAAACATTCATGTACATGAACATGTATTGATATATATTTTGATATCTTAGTTAAATATCTGGGAGTTGATTTTCTTGGATGAATAATAAGACTTGGATTAAATTTATAGGAAAATGTTAAATTGTTTTCTAAAATGGTTGTATTACTTTGTATTCCCTTCAACAATTTATGAGAATTCCCATTCCTCCATATCCTTGCTGGGAATTTTAATTTTAGACATTCTAATGGGTATGTAGAGCCTTCTCATTTTTGTACAATTAGCATTTTCCTAATGAAAAATGATAATGGACATTCCAACATATGCTTATTAGTTATTTTCATATTTTTCTTTGTGTAATATGTATCCAAATGTTTGGGTGACTTTATAAACAGATTTCTAGCATGTTATTAAGCTAGAAAATTTCTTTATGTACCATACATACAAGTCTTTTTGTCAGATGCACATTTCAAATATTTTCTCCCCATTCATAATTTATTTTTTCAGGTTTGTGTCTTTCAAAAAGTGAAAGGTTTTAATTTTAATAATTTCACATTTTTAAAAATTGTTTGTGTCCTAGGAAATGATTACCTACTCTAAAGTTGGAAAGATTTCTATTTGTTTACTTCTAGAATTTTTGTAATTTTAGCTACTACTGAACATTCTGTGTCTTACTGTGAATTAATTTTTGGGTATGTGAAAGTTAAGGTCAAGATTCATAATTTTTCTCCATGGGTATCTAATCATTTCAGCAATACTTACTGAAAAGTTTTATACCCTCACTGAATTATTTTGAATAGTTTTGGAGAAAAGTATAATAGTAAATGTGCATTATTTCTGACTATGTTATTGATACATACTCTATTTCTACACAAATAGGATATCCTTAATTTTTAGATATATATTAAGCTTTGTAAACTTTTTACTTTTTGTAAGTCATTTGAGTTTTCAAATAAACTGGGATTTGTTTATTAAATTCTGCATCACTATTTTCTCAGATTTTAACTGATATTACACTGAATCTATGAATATATTTGTAGATAATGGCCATATCTCTTTAAGGGTATGGCATTCTAACTACCAGCCCAAGACACTGCTTTATTTTAATGAAATTATCTTTAATTTTACTCACCAATGTTTTACAGTGTTTTGGTAAGAGCTTGCTCATATCTTTAAGTCTAAATATTTCACATCTTTAGATATAACTATAGATAGCCTACCTTTTTAAAAAATTAATTTTCTAATTGTTCATTGCTAATATACAGAACTTTACTAGATTGTGTAATTTGGTAAATTTACTGTTATCATTAGCATTTTTGTTAGATTCTGTAGGGTTTTCTACACATTCATCTTCTTTTTGAGTAGATGACAGTCTACTTTCAATCTATTTGCCTTTGATTTCTTTTTGATTCATTTATTATTGTACTGGCTAGGACATCAACTGTAATGAAAGGAGAAGTAGTAGAAGTTTCTGTGGCCTTAAAATTAGTTTATAAAATAATATTTGTTGTACTGAGATACAAAGAAGATAGTTTTATAGCACATGTCTTTTAAATTTAAGAATTGGAATAGACATAAGTTATTATTGAATCAACTCTACTGTTAGTGCCTCCTAAAGTTTCTTCTAAACTTATGTCTTTTGCTAGTTCAGAGCATGAACGTTTAGAAAATATGCACCTTATGTGCCTTCTTAACCCTTACAATAATCTTAGCATTATCTTTTATTAATAAAGGAGAAATCTGAAATTCAAATGTGTTTATATTTTCTTCCATTATAAAATATAATAGAATATTTAGCACTTGAAGACAGAAAAAAACTATTGTTGAGAAAAAAAAAGTAAATAGGTGACAAAAAGAAACTTCAGTATAAACTTAAATATCTACTAAATAAACCAGAATGATATTTTGACTTTATTTTTTGACAAAATATGTTTTCATATCACAGTTCTTCTTCTTCTTTTTTTCTATTTTTTTTTTTTTAATTTTTGAGACAGGGTCTCACCATGTAAGGCAGGATGGCCTTGAACTTACTTATGTAGCTAGGCTGGACCCAAACTCGCAGTAATCCTCCTGCCTCAGCCTCTGAAATGCTGAGGTTACAGGTGTGCATCACTATGCCTAGCAGAGCTTTTGATATTTAGTACTAAATGGTCAAATATTTGATTTTTGTTTGTGTAGTTCACTACAAAATCTTTAATTTAAATGTTATCTAAAGCCTTAACATTAAACATAGTTTCTTATTTGTTTACAAATTATTATAATTCACATAACTTATAATAAAATACTTGTAGTGTACAAAGATTCTGTGCATCCTATTTAGCATTTATGGAATAACATTTTTTGCATATTTATGAAAGTTACCACAGAGACAGTTCTACAGTTACAGTAATTCTGTTTTAATAATTTTGTTGTCTCTAGAATGACCAGAGTCTGGCTAATAAAATTATTTGCTTCTTTAAATGAATCAGTTGACCTATTTAAGTCAACTTACACCAATAACGTAGTAATTACAAATTATATTTGGATACTGATTTATTTGATTTAACTCTTGACAAAAACAATTTAAAAATGATAACTAATAAGAGTTGTTTTTAGCAAAGCTAGTGATATAACTTTATTTCTGGACTTTATATCTAAATACTAAGGCAAAGTATGAATTGGTTCTTACTAGTGAGATTATATTTAAAGAATTTTTTGAAAATATTTTTAAATTGATGTCTTGGTGATATCGTTATAGACTTCTGCCAATATTCTTTATTATGTATCTTACGAAAACAATGAACTGTCTTGAAATTTATAAGCTGTGAACTAGATTACTATACTTCTCTTTTAGAAATTCATATTACTAATTACTGCATTAAGAGCTCTGAGAAATTCTTTTTCCCTTTCAGTACTGAGATTGTACTACAGCCTTGTGGATACTCAGTAGGCACCATATTAGTGAGCTACACCCCCAGCTTTTTTGAAAAAGTTATTATTATTATTTTGACACAGGACCTCACTAAGTCACTAAGTTGCTAAGCCTGTCCTCAAATTTATAAACCTCCTGCCTTAGCTTCTAGAGTAGCTTGTATTATAGGCATGTGCCACCATGCCTGGCTTGGAGAAGTATTTTAATAATGACATTTCTTTAAGTTTTTAACTGATTCTCAAAAGAATTTGACTATGGATACTTTTCACTCAAGTTATTAGTATCTTTAAAGTTCTGAAGTTATGCGTTTGGAAAGTATAGAAATGCCAAGACAGTGATCAAGCCCAGAGCAGCTGGACTCCTTCAGTGGATGGAAGGGTGGGATCAAATGGCTTCTCTAAACTTGGGGAAATATCCAAATTCTGGGTTCACTTGGTCAGTAGCGGTAAAAACAATGATGGGGAGCAGAACTTGTTCTGCTTGGGTTAATTATTTAAAATTTATTTTTTACTTGGGATCTCATTTTATTCTTCTAGTAACTCCACTCTTGAGAGCTATGGGTCAATTATCAGACTGTCGGTAGAAATGAATTATAAGGATTTCCATAACTGAAACTGTTAATGCCTGATAACACAGTGTTAAGGAGACTCCTAAGGACATTAGACACAACCTAAAGCCTTTTTTCCTGATCTTGTAATGCACAAGGGAAATAGAACCTGGAAACCTACTTTGAACTAAATGAAGAATAGTTAGAAATGCGTATCTTGTCAGAGTGAGGTCTTCACATTGAGATATAAATAAAATAAAATAAAAATCGTTTTTAAAGATTTGAAAACATATGCTAGAAGTGTCAGGATTTAAAAACTCAAGGTGACAGTCAAAGATTTGAGTAGAAATTATTTTGACTTCTGCTTATAAGAAGTTTCTCTGTGGTGTGACAAGGCTATTTCTGGCAAAAATCAGTATAGGAGATAAGTAGATGACTTGGTTTTTGAAATTGCTATGTTTTGTAGGATGAGGACTTACCCCTACCAAGATCACTGGCACAGTATCATGGCCAGTGCAGAGATGGCACGTGAGGAGAGAGCAGCCTTGGGGTTGGGATTTGGCAAAAGAAAGAGGGAGATCCAGAAAGGATGGATGGGTAGTGCAGTGACAATACAGTCAAGAGAAAAGAATGGCACAACTTCACCATCTTATTTTATATTCAGGACCGCTATTATCACCTGTATTCACAGAAAGTTTTATGCAGCCAAACTCTTCCACGTGGCCTCTTGTTCACGTCTCACAATTCCCAAGTCTAAGCTCATGGCCTTTTGTACAAGGAAAAAGATTGGGTTTGGGGAATAATCCATGTCCAATTTTTAAATAATTTATAATCCTGATGCCATTTTTCTGAGGCACTATCCCTTTTGGGAATCCAGGAATGTATTACTGTTGGAAGGGATGGTAACTATCTTCAACTGGACACCTGTCTCCCAGGGGCAACGTACATGACTTTGTTCAAACTTCCTATCAACCCAGAGAGGGAAGTATTTTACACTGTTACTTTTATGACCAAGTACCAAGCAAAAGACAGTTGAAACAGGTTAGGAAATTTTCCTAATAACACACATCTGTTGGTGGTAGAATGTAGCTATGAAACCACCTGAGTTCCTGCTTCATGTCATGAAGATGATGTTTTTTTCTTCTTTTCCCTCTCTTCCCTTCCCCTCCTCCCTCCTTCTCCCCTCCCCTTTTCCCCCTTCCCCCTCCCTCCCTCCTCTCTTCTTCCTTTCCCGTGTGTGTGTGTGTGTGTGTGTGTGTGTGTGTGTGTGTGTGTGTATGTGTGTGTCTTTAGGGAGCTTTTCTGGGAAATGAAAGCTGAAACACACCTATTCCTGACCTCGTATTCTAACTCCTTGTGTGTAGCAACTAAAAGAAGCACACTCTTGGGGAATTACGGGTATGTCTGACACTGCTTCCTCAGGGAAGGAATACATGTTAGATATTCTATGGCAAGAAGCAGAGGCGAAGAGAAGAGAAGAGCAGAAATTTAGCCTTTCAAAAGCCTTTGGCAAAGAGCAGATCTCCTGATACCTCAGAGGGTTAAGAGAGATATTCATGAATATCTAATTTAAAATATTTCAGAGATTATGAAAGTTATTTTTTGTTCTTAAAGAAAGCATGGCAAGGATTTATTTGAATTTAGCTTTTGTTATACATAGCTTTGAGGATTTGTAGAAAGAGAAACAAATATTTCCAAGTTTTTCCAACATGTATATTTTAATATATGTGCTGCCGAAGCGAGCACCAACATGTATATTTTAAAAGGGGAGTTAATCTTGACATTTCTTTCTGTTTTGGAGAAAGTTACTTGGTGCTGTAAGCGGCAAATGTAACCAGTCTCATACAAAATGCATACATAGCTCAAGTTGAGATGTATCTAAACTGTTTCCATACAAGTTTCTCCTCTATTCAGCTTCTGTACAAGGTGTCCTCTGCAACCTTTATAGTTTGAAAACTTTCTCATATTTCATAGTGTTTCTACAGTCCCAACTCCTGAGACAACAGTGTTGAATTTTTTTTATTCTTAAATATGGTTTAATACTCTGCTCCATTTCTGTATATCACAACACCAAGACTTCGCTGCTTAGGATCCCTCTGCAGAGGCTATAGAGGATGCAGAGGTTATGGCTTTTACTCCTTTATTTATGTGTTTGTATTTGTAAATGTAATACATATCAGTATATATTGATACACACATCAACATATAATACAATATATATCACTGAAGAGAGCACATTGATTAAAGAAATACAAAAATTTGGCATCGTTTCCAAACTTATATAGTAAAAATAAAAACTACAAGAGAAGCTGAATACCCTAAATGGATCATGTGTAACAACAAGCGTGTTCAAAAATGTAAATTTGAGGGGCCAGGGATTTAGCTCAGTGGCATAAGTGCCTGCCTGGCAAGCGCCAGGTTTTGAGTTCAATCCCTGGTACCAAAAAAAAAAAACAAACAAACAAACAAAAAAAAAAAAAAAAAAAAAGAAAGTAAATCTGCATCCAATTTCCCTGGTCTTCTCATATCACATTTTGAAACTACTCTCAAAGGAAACTTTTAAAGATGAAAATGACAAAGATTTCATTGATGTTACAGCTGGGAGTCAACAGTGTATTGGTTTACGATTCAAGGTCATTGAGGAGCCCTCTGAGGGGCATGAGGACACAGTGGTATACAGAATGACACACTTCGACGGGGAGTGCGTGGCCTGGGGGGACAGCTCCAGGACTAGAGGTGGCGTGGAGACCGCGCAGACACATTTTTAATGCTGGTAAGGAGGACACACAGGATGTAAATCTAGACGAGCCCCTCAACTTAATCTAAGTCTCTGATTTTTCAAATGTGGAAACAGAATCCCAGTGATATTGAGTTTATTAAATTTATCCTTAGACCACACAGTGAGTTCTTGCTCCACAATACTTGGCTCCTTTTTCTCAGTGAATGATTATCCAGCCTTTCAGAGAACTGAATGGATATATGGGCTTTTCTTTACTAGTTGAAAAGCACAGTCAGTCTTTATGGAGTAACTTCTGGCATTCAATGAAATATTTTTCATACATATATCTATATATTCCTTAAGATAAAAATATAAAATGAAAACAAAAGAAATGACTAATAAGTTATTTAATTGACTAAAGCTATTATAAAATGACAAAGTACCTAAGTTTCAAAGATGAGAAAAATGAAAGTGAACGATAAGCTGTAGGTTCGTCCCCATCTTCAACTGTAGAAACAGAATATCTCACTTTTTACCTCACAGTTTCTTATGGCGGACATGGAAAGTTCAAATTAACCAATTCCATGTTAATACACTAAGAATCCCTTGCTCCTTATTTTTTGCAACTTGCAGGTGCTTGATAGTAAATTTCAGAAGCTAAATCTTTCCTGTAAAATTTTTTTTCTTGCAATTAGCATGGTTTTCAGTCACATATAATTCTTCTAGGATTTCTTGGGAACATTGTTTACCCATAAGATTTAAAATAATCAAATCTGTGTCATCATGAAGAGAATTGGCAGTAAAGTACGCAGTGAATTAATGCTTTAAAACAGCATTAAATAAACAATATCTCAGTCTAAAGAATATTCAAACCTATAAACATTGCCACATGCTTAAGCTGTATTTAAAACCTACAGTTGTACAGGACAAATTTACTGCTATTCTTCCCCAAGTCTTTTAATTTCATACGGGTTTTGAGTCCTATGCTCCCTGAATTATTATGATTTTACCCATTAATATTTGTCTGACAACTCTTGTTCTCTAAAAGATAGCAGGTAATATGTATGATGGTTTTATAAAAACGTTTTCAGTTGCTAAATCTGTTAACTCTGGCACTATTAGCCTTCCATTATTTGGACATTAATCTTCAAGACATGTTTCTAGCTCCTTGGGAGACTATTGTAGTTCTTAGAAAAAATGATACAGTGCAAACCTTTATCAGGAAAATAATAAATTTTGAATATAATTATGTAAATATAAAGGAAATAGGTTTATGAATCTGTACATTTACAAACTATATTTCACTATACTTACTACCACGTGAATAGAGTCTGAAAAGTAGACAGTAAATTGAGGGAACTTGAGACCAAATAATGTAATTCTTTGTCTCCTCTTTTGAATCGCTATTCATTAAATGTGTGCCTACTGTATCATAAATTTTAATTATTGTTTTCTAATGATTAGCCACCTGCCATGTTAGGAAGCTTATTGAACATAGAATAAGAACTATCACTTGTGCATATTTCTCTAATAGAAAAAAATATTCAGGAGTGGGAATTTACTAAGTGAAGACTCTTTCTATTCCTGAAGATACCTCAGAAGACAATTTCAGAGAGAGCTAAGATAACAATTTAGAAAAGGAATGATTGAGATTTCCTATAGTCATTAGGGTACAGTTTCTAAAATACAGCACACATCAGAGTTACTTGCTTGGCTTTTGTTATAATGCAGAAATTTGGGCTCCATTTCCAGAGTTTCTGACTCATCAAGTTAGGGGTATGACTCAAGAATTTGCATTTGTAGCAAGTTCCCAAAAGAATCTTGTGTTCTAGGACCACAGTGTAAGAAACATGGTACCGGCAGACGGGAAGTACTCAGGCTTCCTCACTTGTTTATAATCTACCCTGTCCTAGGTTTTCACCATCCTCACAGAGACCATTTCCAGTCTATTCCCATGTCTATGACCATGGGACCCACCTTTCAGTTCAAGGAAGAACGTTTTTGGTGGGGGCTGGGATCGTCTAGCCTTTGTATCAGCAGAGAATTTGTCTTATCCTCAGATTGCAGCAGTTGTATGTTTATGTTAACTTAAGCTCTCCGTTTTTGTAAAGAGAAAAAATGATTTCTTGAAGAGATGAACTTAATCGTTTAACAATAAATGAGCTGGTTAAAACTAAAGTAACTAATTTCTAGAATGTCAAATGAAAAGACAAAGTAGTACCAGAGCCTGAAACAGCTGCAAAGGCAGTTGCAGAAGTCAGCACTCAGTCAATGGAAATCCAAAGCAGCTGAAGCAGCTTTTTTCCCAAACACTTAAGTGCTTTCTTCTTGCATATAACTCATCTTCATTCAACCACATTATGATACTTTAAAAAATGCCAACATTGCCATTTCTGTATGTATCTGTAAACTAGTTCTTCTGAAGAGATGACATTAAATTTTTAGCCTTTAATGACATAAACCAGCCTTGCTTGATATCTTTCTAGGTATAAAGTAGACTGCCATTCTGTTTTTTAAGACCTGAAAAGTGTGGTGACAGATTCTAAAGAGGATTACGGTGGTGGGGCGTGGGGGTGTAGTGGGGGTAGGGGACTTGGTGCACTGTGCATTTGTCAGACTAGGAAATTGAAGTGGGTTTACTATATGGGCTCTTACCATGCAGGTTTCATGGTCAGTGGCTCTGATATGGTTTTCCCACTGTGATGAATATACAATTAATGTCTGTATTAGTTTTTTATTGTTTCTATATATTTGATGATTTAAACATGCATTACTTTCTGCTTTTGTGAGATCATGAAATATACCACGTATTTTTTTCAACAGGCTGAAACCCAAAGGTTCTAGGACAAGATTTACTTCCTTGTTCATTTGGGCTGTTGGCAGGATTTGATCCCTTGTTCTATAAGACCAATGACCCCGTTTCTTTGTTGGCTACAAGCAGAGTACTAGTACCAGGCTACCAATGTTTTTTTTGACTTTTATTCTTGTCCTTCATTTTCAGTCCAGGTTGAGAACCTCTCAAGCTGGAGATCATTCCATTTTTCCTTCCTTCCACACCTATCTGATCCACCCAGGATCTGTATTTGACCAAATCAGGTCCATGCAATTAAGCTATAATAACCCCTACAGCTCAAGGATTTTTCATTCCTTCTTCCCTTTCTTTTCTTCCTTTTTCCTTCCTTCCTTCCTTCCTTCCTTCCTTCCTTCCTTCCTTCCTTCCTTCTATTGTTCCATCCTTCTTGTGTCATCCCCCTTCTGTCTGTTTCTGTCTCTGTCTCTGTCTCTGTCTCTGTCTCTCTCTCTCTCATTTTTCCCCTCTCATTTTTTCTTTCTTTTTTTGGGGGGGGGGTCTCACACATTCTAGGCAAGAGTTTTTCCACTATGGTATACCCCCAGCCTTCAAAGTCTACATTTTTAATAATACCTGCAAAGTCCCCTTTTCTATGAAAAATGATGCATTCACAGATTTTAAGAACTAGAACACAGTCATTTAGAGGAAACACCCTTGTACCTATCACAATGTCTAATCAAGATCCCCTTTGAGACTAATTGTGTTATGATAAAAGGAATAACTCCGGACAAATGGCCACCCATTTATGGCTTTATGAGATGACGAAAGTCTACAACAAGATGTATCTGTGGCAGGAAAGGGAGAGATTATGTGTTGCAGTAAATGCACTGTATTGTATCATCAAGATATTATCTATTGAATTAAAATAATATTTTAGTAGTGACTTCTGTGAACCAGAGAATGGGAGTGATTTGCTGAAGAGCTGAAGAAAGACCCAACTGTACCCTCAAGAAAATCCCAATAGATTTGTAGTAGGTGAGTTTATGACTTTCCAAATTTGGTACCTAAATGTGGTATAGATCCATAGGAGTTAATAGGGATGAACAAACATTAAATTTTAGAGAAAGGCATTAATTGCAGAGGATGAACACATTTTTCATTTACCACGAAGGCACAGAGTGCAGGATGATGAGAATCTACTGTCTATCCATTGGGCTGGCACGTTGGAAACATAGAGTATTGCTGAAAAGAAGATAAAATGAGTGTCCTACTTAGTACATTCCCTTAATTAAGAAGTAGACTATTGGGGACTCTCCTTTAATTAATCATGGAGTACCACATTAACCTTTTCTTATGTTGCTATCAAGTTGAACCTTTCTTCTCCTAGGTGAAATTTCTTCAAATGTATTCCATTGTCCTTTAGGTATAAGCAGAGTGACAAGCAAATAAAATGTGAAGATGCTATACTTACTACTTCCATTAAAAGGTAATTATAGAACTCGAATTATGCATAGATTCATACATGAATGTATAATGATTTAAAATGATGCAATTACTCTGAGACATTCATTGGTCCTAGTTAGGAATGCTTGCATACTTCATGAGAATGAATGTTTTATATTTATTTACATCTGAATCATTATACTGTAAAATGAGATTTTTCAGCTTGGTAATCTTAATGTTATTAACTTATAATCTTATTTAAATAAGAATGGGAATGATTCTATTTGCACTTTATTTTAATATTCTTTGAATCATATGGTATTTTATACACTTTTGAGGTAATAGGTTTTCATAAACTGCTATAACGTTTATTCTAATTTTTTTAGATATGTATTTTGAGCTTTTCATTTTTAGGAGTTATATGTAAAATAGTTTAATAAATGGCAGTATGTTTGCATATTCCTCACTAAACAGGAAACTAAACTTTGTGAAGTACTTTGAGATATTTACCTCTTAGGAAGTTGAGATAGTACTGACTTCTTATTTTGAATGCCCCATTATTTCTGGTGGAGATTTAAATTTTAATTTCTTTAATTGGGACTGATAAATTACATGAAAATGAATAATGGCAAAATTAAAATAGACCTAGGAAAAAACCACTTTAGTTACAACATGGATAACAAACAAAGGCAAATGATTCTTTTAAGATTATAAAGAGAGGGCTGGGGATTTAGCCCAGTGGCACAAGTGCCTGCATGGTATGCACAAGCTCAACACTGAAAATGATAGTGCATATTCTATAGTAAGGAATGTAACTTTTTAGAAAAAACCCATAATCAAGAAAGGGACACTATATTAAAATAAAGCACTGTATTAAAATAAACAACTTTACAGGGTAGACATGAAAGTGTTGAGTTCCATTGACATTTTCTATTACAAGTAAATAAATCAATAGTTATGTAATTTTCAGGTTTTTAAAGTTTAAGTGAACATGTTTTCCACAAAATAAATATTTATCAAAGAATATACTTATGCAGATGAATAATTATGGTGAAATTAAAATTTCTTTACATCTGTCTTAGTTACTTTTCCCTCATTGCTGAGACAGAATACCTGACACCCAAAATTAGGAAGGAAAGGTTTATTTAGCTAACAGTTTTTGGAGGTTTCGGTCCATAATCAGCTGGCTCCAAGGCAGGGTGGCGTGGCACTAAGGCAACACTTCAATGCAGCAGCTGAGCAAAAGCAGCCAGAGTAAAAGGGGGCAAGAGCAAGCCTCTTCTCCTCCCTTTTATTGTACACAGGACTCCTCCCCCTCTCCAGAGTGGGTGTAGCATTCACACCACCTGCCTGCCTCCTCTTGCACAGGCTGAGGATGTTTACAAGGTAGGAACCCTGGCTCCCTGCTGAGACTCTCAGTTAAACTTCTGACCTTCTCAAATTAACACAATGAGCAGGTAACTGCTTGTGCTCTACACCCCAGGATGTAGAACTGCTGAATTAATTAATTAAGCTTCTAGACTTCTCAAGTTCACACAGTGTATAAACCATAGCAGCATCTGATGTTAATTGCTGCAAATAGTAAACTATGGTCTGAATGCTTGGGGAAGTAGCCTGGCCTGGGGGTGGAACTGAGTATGTTGGAATTCAGGTGAGAGCACAAGAACCTGGAGGAGGGCAGGGTGGAGAGAGGAACTGAACGGTTTGGGCTGTAATGTAACATTGGAACTGTGTGGATTGTTCAAGAGTGTGCAGAGCTGGAGTCTGATAGAGATGGTGATCAGAGTAGGTTTTAAATTTTAATTTGTGAGGGAAAATCTTGTTTAGTGTAGCAGAGCAGTATGGCAACCAAAATACTAGGCTTGGAACTCCTTTAGTGTTTAGATACAAAAGACCAATTTTAGACCTCTAGTGCACATAAAGGGTGTGTAGTATAAACCAGATAGTAAGTTAAATATAAAAGATAGAAATGAGTTTGATGTGATTTTGTCCTTTCAATAAGTTACTCAGAAAGAGATAAGTAGAAGTGCTTGTAATGTGACAGATTCTGTAAGACAAGTGTGCCATTCAGTTTGGCATTGTGCATGGTATGGATGTATTGAGAATTAATCCTGTGTAGAAGTATGGCTTCGCAGAGGTGATAATTTAAGGTTCAGATTGTAATTTATGGAGTTTAATGGTAGAAAAAGGATAAAATGCCACAGGCAGAGGGAAGACTGCAAGTACAAACAGAGACCCATACGTATAAGCAGGGTCCTGACAGACTATGCCAAAGGGTAATCAGACCACAGATAGGCACAAATATAAAGGGCCTCAAATTAGCAGTCATACTTGTGATTTGGGTTTTATTTACTATAAAACATTTTTTTAAGAGGATTTGTATGTCAAATGTTTCAGAATAGACTGGAGAAAAGAGATAAGCGGAGAAGATGAACTGCTAGAAGAGCCGCCACGGTCTAATAAAGCTTGGGAGCAAACAATAGAAAAAAGGATTAGCTGGCATAAGAAGGGCAAAAAGCTAGAGAAAAAAAGGTGGAACTAAATTGGGTTGTTTAACTTTGATAAATGAAATAGGTCTATGCGAATGATAGCAATTTTGGAGAAAAGTTGGTAAAAAAAGAATCTGAAGTCTTCAGTTTGACTGTGTTCACATGAAATTGGAATTGCCCACGGGATTCTCCACTAGATGTATTCAAGGGCAGTGGATCATCTGAATCCTGTGTTCAGATGAGAAGTCAGAATAGAGATACAGATTTGAGCATGTGGTAACCAAACCTATTAAAATGCAATGAGATTACCCGGTGAGAGCCTATACATCAGAAAGTGACCTCAAGAGTTTAGAGGTGAATAGGTGAGGAGCAGTGATAGAGGTTAGAAATAAGTTGCTAGTAATGTAAGAGGGGCGTCATCGGAGGGTAATGCAAGAGTGAGCCCTGCAATCTGCCCCAGGAGTAGCCTATTTCCAGCACTGTGGTGCAGTCACAGACATTACAAGCAGATTAATGCAAGCTCTCCTCAATCACACAAGATTTCCTTAGTTATCAGCTGAGAATTAGCATCCACAGGAATGGCAGTCATTTTCCTTTTAAGAATGGAATTGCTGCTTTAAAAAATAAAGCATTAAGATGTTGGTCTCTTGTCCAGTATTTCAGGTTGCACTTCAGCAGTTTTGTGACGTAGTCCACAAATGCTCGTGTTCAAGATTGCAGTCACAATCTTACATATGTGTTGAGTTATTTTGATGTAACTTGGGTGGCGATGACAGGTCAGATATTTCACAGCTCTTTTATTTAAACACGTATTTTCTTTTGTAATGTGAGCACAACAAAATTTTTAAAGAGATATTAATAAAAGCTGTACTGTAAGTGCATTGCTGTTTATCTTACCTAACCTACAATATTTGTACAACCAGTCTGTACATTCTCTTTAGACACTATCTTCTGTTTTATTTACACCCAAAGCATCTATTTGTTTCCTTTCAAAATTGTCATCTAAAATACTATATTTCAAAAAGTGGAAGTTTCATGCAGTGATTTTTTTGCTAACTTTTTAATTGTATCATTATTATTCTTTCTTATTTCTTGTAACACCTCTAAATATTTCTTTCCATCTTCAGTTTTGCTGTCTTAAGAAACTTCCAATTTCACTTTATTATTTCAGTAGGTAATTTACATTTATTCCACAAACACACAAAGAATAAAAATTAAAAGAAACAAAAAAGCCAACACACCATTAAGCACTCTGCCAGCATAGTTTTTAACAGACTTGATAAATAGATTCTAAATATTTGCAGTTTTCAAATGAAGCAAACCTAGGAACACCTGTGTAACTGATGAACATTTATTCACTGAAGAATATCAGATTTACAGAGAAGACGTGGTAAACCTCATGTTTACCTTAGTGTTCCTGTCCCGAAGATTTGTCATAGAACATCTTTGAGAAATTATAGAACAATTAGACTCTCCTACAAACATTTATGAAATATTTCACAAGAGTCTTTCGGTAACTCTCTTTTCATTCCCTAGAACTAAGGAAAATCAAAGCTTAAAGGGACAAAGACAGAAACAAATTAGAAAATTTAGCATAAATACCACAACAGACTGCCCAGGTTTTGCAAGGTGGGTACTCACTGTGATGCAAAGGAATGGGAACAAGACTGGCTAAAATTTCTGTCAACCTGAAATGGGTTTCTATCTACTCATAATTAGTTTGCCTACAGGAAACTCATGAAGAAAGAGGCTACAGAGCTTGGAGAATAAGACATTAATGATAAAGAGTAGAGTCACATGTTTTGTTTCCTGAGCTGCACACTTAGACATTAGTATGCAGGAATTGTAATAGGAACTGTTCTGGAAATGGAAGGGAAGATTTGATAGTGGGAGAAATTGGCTGCAGTGTTGTTGTTCTGATTTCTATTGTTAGAGTTTTTTCATATTTGGCTTGAGATCTGTCTTTTGATGGCCATAAGCTTTAGCTCCCCCTGATTGGAGATCTACAGGATTCATTTCTGGATCTTGGTGCACCTCTCATGGAAATATTCTCAATCTACCAGTGGCCTAATGCCAAAGTAGCTCACCTATGACCAGGTATCTGTTTCAGAGAACTCTGTTTTATGCTGGCCAAGGCCCTTGTGGCTCTGGTCTCACCTGTGTCCAGTTAATTTTATGAAATTCAGTGTAGCCCCTCTCCAAGAGGGCCCTGACCAAATAAAAGTAAAGTTTAAATGTGTTAGGGGAGTGTATTGGTTTGCTCCTGTGTTGCCCCAAGGCCTCATGTAATATGGACTGGGCTGAGTATGGCATTTGTGACTGGTTTGTTGTCTAGCATTGGGGCTGGTGATGTGAGTGCTACATCTGCCCAGGGGTGGAGTCAACACAGAGTGTAAAGAAGGTGTGTCTTCCTTTCTCTCTCTCTTGCTTGTTCTTTCTCTCCCTTGCCAGTTCACCTTGCTGTTTGGTGGCCACCATGAATGGCAGCCCTGCCATGCCACGCTGCCTTGGAGCCAACTGAGTATGGACTGAAACCCCCGAGAACTGTAAGACATAAACCTTTCTTTCCTTCATTTTGGGCATCAGGTATTTTATCTCAGCAGCGAGTGAAAAGTAACTAAGATAGGGAGACACAATAAGGAAGTAAAATCAAAATGCATGAAACAGAAAAAATTGTCCCAGAGAGGTCAGGGATGCTGATAGGAGGCCAACAGGAAAACGGAAGATGCAGGGAACACTGTCCATAAGTGTGGAGGGAGGGAAGAAAGTCTAAGGCTACACCCTTTTTTTAAGAGAAAAAAAACAATGATGCAGAATTTCAAAACAGGATAATAGGAAATTAACAATTGCTGATATATTGTGTATTGTTATCTTCAAAGTAGATGCTCAGATTTTGAGGTTCATGAATGGCTTTCTTTAAGTTTTCCCATGGGACCAGGTGTGGTTGTAGATACCTTTAATTTCAGCACTCCTGGAGGCTGTGGCAGCAGGATTACAGGTTCAAGCATAGTTTGGGTAATTTAGCAACTTAGTGAAACTGTATCTCAAAAAATAAAAAAGATTTGGTGATATAGTTCAGTTCAAATCCTGGGTTCAGACCCCAGCACCACACACACACACACACACACACACACACACACACACACAAGTTCAGACAGGAAGGGAGAGTTCTATCATTAAGTTTTATCATTGTCAGCATCATGAGATGTGTTGCACTGTGTGTCAGTGAGGGGAGGAACAAACAGAACATACTCTGATCAACCACACAGGTTTTAATGAGGTCAAGGGAGATGAGATGCCACTGGTTTCGTACAACTTATGTCAACCTGGAAAATGGATCTCAGGGCAACAACTTTATTTAAAAAACTTTTGACAGATGCAATTGCAGTAAGTCTTTAGGCAATGGGGAACTCCAGAGGCATGGTGGCCCCTACATCAAATAATCATTGAATATTGGCTGCCTCAGGAAGGACAGTGACTTTCTTCAGCTTGGGCATTTCCTGAAAAACATGATAGCTGAGGGCTTTCTGCCAGCAGCACCCTGAGCTAAGGCTCCAAATTCTGAAGGGGGATTGTATTATAGTGTCCACTATAACTACTCTTATTGTCACTCAGATCTACTCCATGTAAGTCCTGGGAGTAACTCCTCTGAAGATTTAAAGAACATTTTCTATGAGAAAGTTAGACATTAGATTAGTGGGACAAAGTACTGACCAGGGCTCCAGATTTTCTTAGAAAAATAGCTAACACCCTCACTTTCCTCTCCTCACCACTCTAGGTTTCCTTCTCCTCATCTTCTACCTCTCCTTATCTCTGTGTTTTGCCTGGTGGTACAGCCTGCAACCTGTGTTTCCAAATTTTCAAACTGGCTGGGCTGCACTGAGTGAAAAATCTGTCCTGGGCCACATATAAATTAATTAAGAAAATTTGCATTTCTGGATAGTAATAGTAAATTCTTTTCTTCACAGTCATACATATGTGTAGGTAGGTTGAAATATTATTAATGATAATTGCTGTGTTTTCCTTGTCAAATCACGCAAGTACATAATATATCTGATTTTTGTGGTTTCAGTTTAACTGACTATGGTGGCACATGAGGCAGAACTGGCAGTGCGGTAGGTGTCCTGCTACACAGTGATCTGTTATTGTCTACACAGTACACACTTGCTAATGTAAAAAATTTATAATCTTATGCGTTTACATTACTAGATGCCCTGGATTGTTGGTTGGACATACCTGGTGCATGTCCTTATGCCTGAGAAGTCCGAGGTCTTAGAATCAAGGTCTTCTCAGGCACAGGTTCTGTACTAGTCAGCTTTTCTGTCAGTGAGACACAGTATCCAACAGATGCTAATTAAAGAAAGAGAGGTTTATTTTGGTTCATGGTTATCAGACTTCAGGCAGAAATGACATAGTAGAGGAAAGCTGCTCACACCATGGTAACCAGGAAGCACAGAGCAAAGGGAGGGATCACAAACAAGAATACACACCTCCTGGTCATACCTCCAGTGAGCCACTGTTATTGATCAGGCTCCACCGTCCAATAGGACATGAATTACTGTACTCATGAATGGATGAATTCACTGAAGAGTCAGAACCCTCATGATCCAGTCACTTTCTTTGAACATGAGCTTTTGGGGTGACACTTTAAGTCTCAACCATAAAATTCTCCTTTGGGCCCTAAAATGCTCATGTTAGTGCCATTATGCAAAATGTATTTAACTGATCTCTGAGGTTTGCCAGTCTTAACAGTTCAGCATTGCTGAAAAGTCCAAATCCAAATTCTCCTCTGGCACTCAAGGCAAATTCTTGCCCATCATATTTGGGGGCCTATAGTAGTCTCAGGATCAGTTGCTGCACATTTACTCTGGTCCCTTTTGATATCATATTTAGTAAGTAAAAAGATTAACTGTATTTGGAATTGTTTAGCTTGTTGTTTTAAATGGTATGTGTCTCTGTGTGTGCAGTCTGGAAAAAAAAAAGAAAACAGGATCACATTTCAGATTGAGCTCCTATGAAAATAAAAAAGACCATTAACTACTCCATCATATAATGCCATAGGTATATTAGCAGACGTTCAACATGGTATGCATGAAACCTATACTTACCCCTGTCCCTACTTGTGATAGCATTCTTACCACCTTCTGATAATCTGTTCAGTTGTGCCTACCAGAATTGTGAGTCTTTATCTTAGAATGAGAGACCCAAAGTGTCGTGAACTGTATGAGATCAAAGCTCAATAATCAATGGGTCCCCTGTTATGTCCTATATGGAAGCACTCTTTTGGTAAACAGTGGCCCTAAATGCCACAGAATTGAGATGTGTGGGAAGGAGAAACAGAAATTTTCCAAGTGGTACACCTAGATTAAGAGTAAGCGAGACCAACCTACTTCTTCTCCTTCATCCTTAGACATAAGAATTCATACAAAGGTTGATGACTTGAAGAATACACTGGTCTCTGCAGAACAGTGGTAGTGGATGATAGCTGTGAACTGACAAAAGCATTTATTTAGTTGTTTAGTGTGTGGTGGGTTCTTTTTGGTGACATCAATATATAATGTGGACATCACTGTACTGCCATGTGTGTATGTATATCTTTATTTCAAACTTCCTTGTGCTCAATCTTTTCCTTTGCCTTGAACTACTGGTAAAATAACTCTCTACTGCCCATGATTTTATGTACATTTCTACCTCAAGTATCGATCTCCCACAGACTGGGAAGGACTCCCATGGAAAGAAGAGACAGACAGATTCTCAGCATGAACATTTATCTACTGAAGGAGAAGCCATGTCTTTTTCTCTGTCTTCCTTTGCCAATGCGCACAAAATGCCCAAAGACTAGGTGCATTATAACAGAAGGAGGTAGCCATGATATCTCCAAGGAAAAGGATAGCAACTGATTCATATCTTATACAAGAATGACAGCCCTTAAAACATAAGGAAGACATTTCTGAAAAAAAATCTATACTTATGACCTAGAGGAAAATTACAAGACTCTAGTCCACTCAAACAACCTCATAAAAACTGGCCCCTTCCCTCTGTTAGTGGGCCAATTTGTCTTTTTCATCAAAGCTGTGTCCCTTTCAGTTCCCCTCAAGCTGAAATTGCTTCCTCGTTTTCAACTTTTCAGTGAGAACTTTTGCTGAAATTTCATGCAGTTGTCTCAGTTTTCATTTCCACAGAAGCAAGGTTTCATAAGCATCTTATATAATAGTCATGGGAAGAAGTGACCTTTGATAGCTGACACTTACATACTGAGCCAATGCATTCATAAATCAAGCTTGTCTTTCCTTTCTTCCCCATTCTCTGGTCATATCCTGCTCCCTCAGTGTGGCCAGATAGGAGCTTAGAGAAACAACAGTGGTGGATGACCTGTGGCCACGGACTACTTAGTTGTGTTGCTAGAGTTTCCATTTTGAGTCTGGCCTTCTCTACGCTTGATCCTGATGGCAACAATTCCCTATTATAGTAGAACGCTACAAAGCTCACACAATTTAGGACTTCAGTGTGTCCAGATATACAGACACTGTTTCTATCAGAGTTCAGTAGCAATACAGGCATTGTTACATAAACAGTACAATTTTTCAATAAAGATCGTCTTGTTGTTTAAGTTTATGGGTTTATGCTGTGACTCTCCCATTGGGAAATGCAGTAGACTCAAAATAGTGAATTCCGTCACTATTTATACCCTCTACTATCATAGAATCTCTTGGATTGTATGGGCCAAGTGGCAGAGCTCTTTGTACAGCCTAAGTGATTTCACAGTCCTTTATTACAGTGATTCTACTTGAAAGCAGCAGGCTTATGTATTTCCTGGTACAGGGATGACAGTAGTGTGCCCAAGTGTCCAGGTGAAAAACCTGCCACCTCCAGAATCCAAAGAAATCTGTCTCTTTGGCACAGTGCTTCTTGCCTTGTGATGGGAGTTGCAACATGCAGTGCATTGCTAGTCTGGAGGTAAGGTGCTAGAAGGTCCCAGACCACTTCCGTAATTTTGCTGATAGGGTCAGTTGTTGAATCTTCATGAAATTTATCTGTCACAATGTGGCATATGTTTTAGTGAAATCTCCCTTGTACCAGCCAAGAAGTTTATATGGCTTTTTCACTCAACACGGAAGGAAGGGAAGAAGAGGAAGTTTGGGCTGAAAAAATAATAAGTTGCCTTTTCAAGCAGCCTAATAAAAGATCTCAGATGATCCCAGCAGGGGTCTGGAGCTGAGGTGTTTCATGCATCAATTGGTGATGAAGGTGCCCAAAGCAGACGCTGTCGTTTTTGACAACCTATAACTTGATTCTGTCTGCTGAGAGCATCCAGCCATCTGTGAGAAGTCCTTTCTTCCTGAAATAGGCTTTGGGCAGCTCATAACAAGGTCCATTGTCGAAAGCTACTGGCTCCTTCACATTGTTCACATTCACATTTTCCTCTGGCATCCACTTAACCCAAAGAATGAAAATGCTACTCTGCCCAAGACTACATTTTAGATTTCAAACACCAGTTCTCTTGAGCAGTGTTGATGCTCATTTCTCTTCCTTTATGTTCCTCAGCATAGTGTATTGCACTTGCCTATTTGTGGCCCTTATTGCTCTCTAGATTGTGGGTTTCATAAGGACAGAAACCTTGTTTCAGTTTGGTGCTTGCTTTTTAAAAATCTTATTTAAAAAATAAATCTAGTACTGTTGCTGGCACACACTGGTGCACAATAAAGTATTTATGAATCGATGTAGCATAGTGCAGGGTTAGGTTTTCATAGGTATATAACATGTCATTTCTTCCAGAGTCATGCAAAATTATAATTGTTGGTTCAATAAGTAAGAGAAGAATTAGAAAAAAATAATCCAGGCACTCTTTGGGCATATGTAGTTAAGCCCGTGAGTCATATGATTTCACACACACACACACACACACACACACACACACACACACACACACTTTTGCTGGCCCTTACACAAGAACCCTAAGTTCTACATGTGATTTAATCATTAGTAATTCATTTGCTTGGATTGAAATATACTTTTCTCAATGGAATTCATAAAATGCATTGAAAGATATTATAAGTCATTAATAGTTTTAGGAAGATAATTTCATGAGATTGGTTTTAAATGACTGCTAGCTAAGAAGTGGTATGCAAAACAAAAGAAATTACATATAAGTAAGAGGAAAATATGAGAGAAAATGGAGTATGTTAGAGATGTTTGTGTGATGTGAGTCAGCTACAGGAGAGAGAATGGGATGCTTGAATCTGGGGCAGAAGAACTCAAATAATATGAAAAGTGTGCTGAAAAGAAGAGGAGGTGGCTTCTAAAAATGAACTCCAGCTACTTTAGAATTTTGCCCTGGGCACACGTCATTATTTCTGAGTTTTCAAACCTCATCCTATACACTCATCACATATCATTTTCTCGCCACAGAAGGCTAGGAGATGGCATGTCAATTCAGGTCAGAAATGAAAAATCAGCGCAAACAGACTGATGAAAATTAGAGAACACAGGATTCTAAAAGTGTTGCTAATAATTCTTTTCAATGGACTATGAAAAAAGTACCACAGAGTGTCCAATGCCCAGTGCTCAAGTTCATGGTAACCAAATTGCTGGGAGTCTCAGAAACAAAACAAACAAAACAAAGCAAGTCAAATGTCCCCAGTTCATGGGAAGTGGTTTATGTTCTTATTCCTTCAAGACTTCTCTCAAGCTTATGGATGTTTTGGTTCACATCAGAAAGTATTTTCTTGTCTTCATTCTCTCTGAGAAATAAAGCATTAATTTTCAGTCAGGATTCCAAAACTTTTATAAAAAATTAATGTACTCGTAGAAATGCAGTTTGCCAATAATTTTCAGAATTAGTAAATACCTGAAAATAGCATGTATCTGTTGTGATAGTATCTTAAAGTAGTATCTCTTTTTACTTCATTGCTTATTTTTCAATTAGATCAACTGAAACAGCTATTTAAAAATAAATGTTCTTTTTTGTCATGCTCTGTCAATTATATTTATATCTTTCCACTGATAGCTGGTACTTTTTTTGATTAATAGTAAAATCATAATAGATCAAAAATGAATGCAAAATCTGAAAACAAAAATATAAATATAAATATTAAAACGAAACATGAATCATGATTGAGTAATCCAATTTTTAGGCATTAAAAAAGAAAAAAAAATTTTGTGACAAAATAGTTCACAGATACTTCCTTCTCCAAAAACTAAAAGGAGAGAGCCTTTGAAAAACAACATTGATTCAACAGCATAAATTCAGCAGGACAAAAAAACCCCCTATTTTATTCTGGCAGCTTTCCCTAGAGAAAGTAATAGAAAGAAGTAGCAAGGAACAAGCCTAAGGCACCTCAATATACATTTCTTTCCACTGTGCCACAAAATCACAGTGCAACCTGAATAACTTTAGAGACAGTATTTCTAGGTAAAAAAAAAAAAAAAAACTCAGAGATGATTTCAAGCTAATAACACATAAAATGAGTCTCCTCATTAGAATCTTTGTGTTTAATGTAAGTGAAAGAAGGCTATTTTTAAGTATTTTCAACCAGTAATTATTACTTATATAACTTATGACATCTTTCTGTATAATGTGGCTGGAGAAATTAAAAACAGAATAAATATAATCTTATGATGCATAAACTAACATTTTCTATAACTGAGAATTAAAAGAATTCTTTGAGTATTTAAAGACAATGAGGACCTTAAATAAACTAGGTAAAAAAAATTCAGAGATGATTTCAAGCTAATAACACATAAAATGAGTCTTCTCATTAGAATCTTTGTGTTTAATGTAAATGAAAGAAGACTATTTTTAAGTATTTTCAACCAGTAATTATTACTTATATAACTTATGACATCTTTCTGTATAAGTATTTAAAGACAATGAGGACCTTAAATAAATAAATAAACTTAAATAAAAGACAATGAGGACCTTAAATAAACTTAAATTCATCATAGAATTTCAAGAAGAAGATTTCAAAGTGTTTAAAAGAAACTCTTCAAAAATATTTTCTTTTAAATAAATACAAATATATTTTAGACAAGATACACTTAAATAAGATAATGTCTTATTATTTAGCTGCCAAAGCATCTTAACATTGACTCTGAATTTTATTAAGGCATGCAAACAAGCAGAGGACCAATGCCTCTAACATTTTTTTCACTCATTGAGTTGAATATTTCTGATATATTGTATATGATAGTCATTTGTGTTGATCCTGTAGTCTCAAAAAATAAAATCAAAACTGATACATATTTTAGGAATTTTTCTTACTGAAGCTGAGTTTTTCATGATACACTAGGTCTCAAAGAAAATAAAGACTCTCACATTCATTGTTTTGGCTTAATATGCACACAGCTGGTATTATACCACAAGTCAAGTATTACTGCTTTGCTAGACTATTTTGAGAATTATGGCTTTTGGTTACAAAGCTGAAGAATCAATAGAAAAGTATGAGAACATTTATGGTTATATATGTTCTCTACATAATGAAATACCTGTTGTTCCTTTTTTAAAAAGCTTTTACTGAAACAGAACATTTCATTTTAACAGGGATAGCTTCAATAGTTTTGAATTCCAGGGGAGCAATGTCTACAGGGTATTTGAAAGTAACTAGAAAGTCACATGTGCATATGTATGTGTATTTGTGTGTGTCTGCAAGTGAGTACTTTTCACAAAATATGCCAGGGTTTATGCTTAACCTCTTATCAAATAGCAATAGAGACACTGAGGATGTTTTAAAAAGAGCTCAGATACTTAAAATACAATAAACTCATTATTTGAAACTACTAGCCCCCAAGTGGGCAATATTGGCCTCTTCACAGGATTGTCTTTGACAATGAAAATGGTGTTTGTGTGTAAGAAGAGACTTTCATGAACACCAGTGAATATTAGTAATGTCTGTCCAAGTGCTCTGTACCGGCCATTGTCACCTTTCAGACTGATCTTCAGAAATGTTGTCAATATCTAAGTTTTAGAGATCGATTCCTGTCTAAATCAATAATCCTATTTTTATTACTCCTAGTCTTTTTATATGTTAGCTCTTTCCAAACCATTAGGCTACATTACTGTACTGTTGAACAGTGTCAATTTCTAAACTTCACAAAACCAAGAAACGAAAACATGCCTGATGGTCCTTCCCTTGAGAATGGCATCAATATAAATTTCGGGGTTCATAAAGTTTGGTGAGTTTATCTTATTTTGCCTCTTTTAGTTTGAGCAGTTTTTAGGTAGATGAATTTTCCGACAACGTGTTTGGTGAACTTCCTTTCTGACAGTTTAAATAGGCTGTATAGGCACTATTCATCTGAAATGTGCTCATCACTGTGGCTGACTGCTCCCCTGAATCTCTTCCCACTCTCCTAAGTATCACTTTTGCATTTATTCTGCATCCTCTCAATGCATACACTGCTGTCTTTTGAATTTAATAAGATTCCCAACATAAGATTTATTTTTGGAAATAAGATGTTGTGTTGTATTTTCCAGGATTGTTTTTTGAAACTTTTTAGTTTGATATAATTTCTAACAGAAACATTACAAGAATAGTAAAAGAAAATTTCTCACATTCTTTATTGATTCACTAATTATTTATATTTTGTACAATTTGTTTTGTCTGTTTCTCACTCTGTCTGTCTCGCTGTATCTTTTCCTGAATTGAGAGTAAACTGGAGATATTGTAACTACTTACATGAAATACTTATGTGTCTGAAGGACAAGGACTTTCTTTTTACACAATCACAATATAATTATTAAAAGAAGAAATTTAGTCTTGGTATAACAATATCACCTAATTCACATCCATTTGGATGATTATTTGAATACAGATTGTGAATTAATATTTTTGTAGCTATTTTCATCCATGAAAAATCTAGGTCAGCATCATATATGTGTACACTTGTCATATGTCTTTTCTCTTTGCTGAGACCAAATATCTAACATCCACAGTTACAGCAAGAAAGATTTATGTGGTTCACAACTTGTAGAGATATCAGTCCATAATTGACTGGCTCCAAGGTAGGGTCATATGGCAAACAGGCATCATGGAGAAGAAATAGTTCATGGTGGGCAGAGGTAGCAAAGCAAACAAAGTGGTAACTGCAGCTCTTTTTATCCTTTATGTCTTATCCAGACTACTTAGGGCAGGTAGCACTTATGCCCTTAATCATAGCACCCTTGTTCCTAGCATTGTACCACAACTCAATCACATACTCTAGAGCTAGCCACCTCTGAAAAATCCCTACCTGTGACCATATGAGGCTTTGCAGGACATCTAAATATAAGCCATAACATTCCACTCCTGGACCCTCAAAGACTCATGCATATCCCTTTATGCAAAGGCATTTACTACATCTCTAAGAGTTGCCAAGGTACTAACAGTTTCAGCATTGCTGAAAAGTTCGAAAGTCTTCTCTGAGATTTAAGACAAACTTTACTGCAAGTCCCAGTACAAATGAAAAGAATGTTAAACACTTCCAGCATTCAGTGGCATAAGATAGACATTTTCATTCTAAAAGTTACAAACAAGGGATAGCAAGGAATGGGAACAAACCAACACTGAAATCCAGCAAGGCAAACATTAAATCCCATGGTTCCATTTTCAGCATTCCCAACAACCTGTGGCAAGTTTTGAACCATAAAGGATTTGGGTACAACACTGCTGGTAGTTATAGCTCACATGGCTTCTCTTTTGGGCTGGCTCTGTGCCCTCCTTGCAATTTTCCTCAGATGATCCTCTTTCCTGGGTTCTCCAAATTTATGCGGTCTCCACAGCACCTTTGGCTTCACATTTATAGCTTCACATACTACCTTCCTGGGGGTGTACTGCCCTTCTGAAATATGGGTGGAAGCCTTGACCCCACAACTCTTGCATTCTGCATGCACCTAAAACCAATACATGGATGATTCCAAGGTCTGTTGCCAGCTGGGTGGTAAGCTGGAATCATCTCTTGACTGTAAGGGTCAAATGCTGATGAACCAAGTCCTGAGGACCAACTTCCCTAGGTGGCCACCACTGGAACATGGTGCTCAGAGTCTCTCTTCTCAAAGCAGAGTCTTTCACCTTTGCAAGTCTGAAGCTGCAAAGGCTGGAGTCCTACTGGTTCAAGCCATTTTTTTCTGTTGTCTTTTGAAATGCTTGGTTTTTTTCTTGCTAGTCTTTTAAGGAACTGGTTTCTTCTCTTTCATCTTTGTAGGTCACAACTTTACTGGATCTTCCTGTCTGTTCAAACTCAAGATGTTTTAAATCATTCTGCTGGGCTCTTTGCTCTCAATTCTCAAAATAAAACTGGCTAAAAGCCTCTAATTGTAGCCATGCCACCACCTCAACATTAGACTGCCTTGATTTTCTTCTGACAGGTTAACTAGTCTGTGGACACCGGCAAAATGTAGACAAACTTTCTGCCAAGCCATGATACACATCATCTGGAGTCCAATAGTCAACGTAGTACTTCTTCTCAGTGGAAACCTCCTGAGCCTGGTCTTTACAGGCAGAATTTCTATCAGCATTCTGATCTTCTCAGCTCTGACCAGAATCTCCCATCAAATACAATCTCAGGTGTTCCAGCTCTACTTTTTCAGTTGGCATCTCCAAATCTTCCCTTTCGCACAAGCCTATTTCAAGGCTCTTGAGCCACATGATCAGCTAATATCACAGCAATGATCCCACCTCTCCGATACCAAATTATTTTTAGTTACTTTTCTTGTGACTGAGACAAAATATCCAACACCCATGAAGTAAGGGAGGAAAAGTTTATTTGGTTCATGATTTGTAGATGATTCAGTTCATAATTGGCTGGCTCCAAAGTAGGGTGGTATAGCAGGCAGGCTTGCATAGGATTAACAGTTCATGGTAGGCAGAAGGCAGCAAAGCAAGCAAAGGATGACTATAGCTTTTTCTATCCCTTATATGTTATCCTTGCTACTTATGGCAGGTAGCACTCACATCCTAGTGCCCTTGATCCTAGCATTGCACCATTAATCAATTCCAGCCTCATATACTCTAGATTCAGCCATGTATGAAAAAGCTTCACCTGTAACCATATGAGGCTTTGTGGGGGGACATACAAACATAAGCCATGATATTGTATTGCTTTAATTTTCCTTAATCCTTGTCTTTATTTTTTTTTTTGAGCTTGACTTTTTTGAATAGTTCAGGCCAGTTATTTTGTAGAAAACCTTCATTTAGTTTGACTTTTCCTCATGATGAAATTCTAGTGATTCATTTTGAACAGAGACAGCATATTTAGTTGTCCCTCTCAGCACATCATTTCATTAAAAAAAAGGTACCAGGTTGTTCCAATCAGTCTTTCTTTGAAAGTTTTTCCTCTGTCTATTCAGCAGTAAATGAATAGCTCACATTGTTATTCACTATGAATGTATCAAAATTTCTTCAACAAAATTTCAATTTCTTTTTCATTTCTAGTTCAGATGAATATGTTTCACTCTCAATTCTGTTTTCTATTCTGTAATATTTTTCTCCACTTACCACTCTTGTCAGAAAAGTTCTGTAGATGTCTACAGCCTCATCCCTCCTGTCTCCTTATACATTTCTCTCCCAATCACCACTTCAGTTTCTCTAAAACTAGAACATTCAGTTCTGATTTTCTCCTGGAATTCCAGGCTCACATTCTAAGAGAGCCATCTGGAAGTTCCTACACAGGCATCTTAAAACTACCTCAAAGTAATCCCTAGCCTTTATCTCTAATTCTGCTTCACTTTCTATAGTCTCATTCTGGTTGGTTGCATCCAGCCAATCAATAATGAACCACAAAATCAAACTTACTTATCTTCATCACATTCATGTTCCTTAGCACCTGGAAATATTTCTGCTGAAGGTCTTAGTAGAGTCCCTCCCCAGGAATCGGCTGTGCTAAATGAAACTCTTGTTTTCAAGGGTATGTCTCTTCACTGGGAATAACACACGTTCACTGTTTGGCCCCTTGATTTCTTTCAGTATAATACTCAGAATACTCCCAAAGGATTGACCCCTGTTGCAATTACACCTCAGTTTACCTGATTTCCTTGTTAAATCCTGCTGCCTTCACTATACCCAGGTGTTTCTAAAAGGACTTGCCAGTAAATACCCCACATGGGAATCTCGCAAACAAACTCAATACATGAGACAATCGCTAATCAGTTTGATTTGGAAAAAAAAC